>MU187281.1:79852-127604 GCA_016904865.1 Pissodes strobi | reverse complement strand
TAAGTCGTGTGGTGACGATGAAATATCTTGCGAATTACTTCGAGCATTGCCTGATGATGCATTGGAGGTCTTGGCATTTGGTATCGACGATTCGTGGTTGACAGGTAAATTTCCTTCCTGCCTAAAATCAGCCAAGGTTATTCCTTTGCATAAGGGTGGCAACTTTCAGAATCCTTCTAACTATCGTCCGATATCTTTGCTTTCGACTGTATCCAAAGTAATTGAAAATATCGTTAAAGGCAGAATATGGAGTTTCCTTCAATTACACAATCTTGTATCGTCAAGGCAATTTGCGTTTCAGGGTTCCTTGGGAACCCACGATGCTATTTTTGATCTGCTCACTAGCGTTTACCGCGATCTTAATGATGGTAGGCCAGTGGCTGCGGTATTCTGTGATCTTACCAAAGCCTTTGACTGCGTTAACCATGAAATATTGCTTTCCAAGCTTGAGTTGTATGGATTTAGGGGCTCTTCTCGTATTTGGAGGATCGACGGCAGTTTGTTGTTGTGTCAGGTTGTAAGTCAACGGTTTTAGATATCGGAAATGGGGTGCCACAGAGATCTGTTCTGGGACCCCTTCTGTTTTTAATTTACATTAACGATCTTGTTAGTGTCGGGATATCTGGTCGTTTTACGCTTTTTGCGGATGACACCTCTGTTGTATGGTGCAATGACTCTGTTGATGCTTTGAGACAGAATGTATCCGGAGACATATTGGAGATAAAGGCCTGGTTTGATTGTAACAAACTTTCCTTAAATATTAATAAAACCCATGTGATGGGTTTCAGATGTGACATGGCGGGGCTGAGTTTGGGCAATGAACCAGTGGATGTAAGGGTTGCTGCTAGGTTTCTCGGAGTTTTCATTGATTGTGAGTTACGTTTTAGGGATCACATTATTAACCTAAGCAAGAGATTGTCATCTGCATGTTTTGCAGTGAGAGCTGCTAGGGACGCACTTGGTTCTGGAGTGGCACGAGATGTGTATTTTGCTTTGTTCGATTCACACTTGAGATACGGCATACCATTCTGGGGCATGAGTAGTCAGTATTTGCTGAATATAGATAGATAGATAGATAGAATTCGCGAACGCAGTCACGGCAAGACGTATTGTATATGGGTCGAACACCTATTTGTATTTTTAGTAAAAGTAGTGTAAATTAATTTTTAAAAACAGTGTGTAAAACTTCCTGAGTGTCCTTTTTGTGGTAGTACTGTTTTGTTTTTCCTGGAAACTGTGAATTTTTAAAGTTATTCGTCTGTTTGTACTGTGATTGATCGACGCCATTATATATTGTTTACATTCTCGCGCGGCAGCTACGTTCCAAACTACACACTGAAACTCAAATTACAAATGCCATACAAAACAAGAAGTTAAAAGTCTGGTTTGTATAATTTGTTCTGGATTTCTTCATGCCAGCTGCTTTGATCGCGATTTTAAGCAGGGCATAAGAATGGAGAGCAACACTTGTGTTTGTGGTTTAGAATGTAAACAAAAACTAAATCAGCAGGACTCAGAAGTTGGCATTTTAAAGGAAGAAATTCTCAAACGCAATGTTATGCTAAATGAAGAACGTACAGCGAGAAAGGAGTTAAACTGTACTAACCAACAACTCCAAGAGAAGCTAAAAACTGAGAAAAGGAAAAGAGCTGATATGGAGAAGGAGATTAGGGACCTTAAGCAGCAAAATGCAAAGAGTAAGTCAAACGGACTGGATGATAATAATACACACATGCATGATCTTAACCTAGAGATAAATAAACTTAAAGAAGACCTAGCGGATTTAAGAGAAGTTACTAAGCAGTCAATAAAACTCTTAGAGGAAAAAGTTAACTCAAAGAACTCACATGAGTTGAGCAAACATAATAATGCTGGTCAGGCATGTCAGGTGCTTGTGAATCATGTGAATGCTACTCAAAATATTAAAAATATTCAAAATAAAGATAAACACTCTGATAAACAGGTTAAACCTGCTATTTGTAACAAAACTAATAGGAGATCTGACCAAAACATGTCACATATTAACCTGCAAACCTCAAATATAAATCATGATATTGTGACTGTTGGTGACATGTCTGAAGCAGTCAATCATGCTATAGTGACTTCAAAGGATCCTCCCGCTTTGGCTGGTGTGCAACCAGGTAACTCAGTAGTTAATCTTCAGTTGGCTGGAGTGGCAGCTAGAAAATGGTTTTATCTCTCACACATTAACATTGAAGCGACTACTCATTCGGTTTTATCATACCTGAAAGGGAAAATTCCCGGACTGGAACCTGATGACTTGACAGTCAAGCATTTGAGTGCCGGAAGGTACTACAAAACTTTTAAACTGGGCATACATACCAGGTATGTTGACCTAGTTTATAACAGCTCTTTTTGGCCTGAGCATGTCGACTTTCAGGATTTCAGGTTCTCGAGAGCTCAGTCTGGGAGATCCAGTATGACATTCAGAAACAGTCATTCTACCAGATTTAATAGAAATTTTCAGAAAGGAGGGCCAAATCCCCAACAACGAATATAGAATCTGCTGGCCTTCATGTCTACTATCAAAATGTCAATGGATTGCGAACCAAACTGAACGATTTATGTAATAATTGTGTGTGTTCCCTATATGATATGCTTATGTTCACGGAGACTTCGTTAAATGACTCCATCCTAAACTCGGAGCTAGGGTTGTCAGGATATACTATATACAGAAGAGACCGAAGCCAACTGGAAACTGGAAAGTGCAGAAATGGTGGTGTATTGATAGCAGTTCGTAAAGATCTACCCAGTAAGATGTTGGACTTAAACTGTGGAATCTCAGAGGAGCTTTGGGTGTGTGTGGGGGCCACAAAGTTTAGAAGACTTTTCTGTTGTGTTTATATTCCACCAAGGTCACCGGCTGAGATTTATGACCTCCACTGTAGAACCGTGGAACTTGCTGTTCATCAGCACCCTGATCATAAGGTGTGTATTGCAGGGGACTACAACCTCCCCAACATAAAATGGTCAAATGACTCTTTGGGTGTCTCTACAAGTGGAATTTCTGCATCAGCAGAGTCTATTGTGGAAACCTTTCCATTTTTGAACCTATATCAAAATAATAATATTCCCAATGCCAATAATGTCATTTTGGACCTTGTGTTTACTGACAGCCTACAGGATACGGTGGAATGCGCTGTAGATCTCATATTGAACTGTGATAGGCATCATCCTGCTCTTATTGTCAACCTGCAATGTGATTCGCTCTGTGATATATTGGAATATCAAGATGTGATTTTTGACTTTTCAAATTGTAATTATGGTGTCATTAATGAGTGTCTTTTATGTGTTCATTGGGATTCCTTGTTAACTTTTAGTGTAGAAAAAAATTTAGAAATTATATACAATGTACTAAACTCCTTAATTGGAAATTTTGTGCCAAAGAGAAAAATTAAAAATAAGTTTAAATTCCCTATCTGGTTCGATGTTGAATTAAAAACAAATATAATTCAAAAGAAAATTGCTCATATGAAATATAGGCAAAGCAAGTCCTTATTAGATTATAATAATTTTAGTAGATTAAGATGTGTATGTAAGGTTCAAGCCAAGAAATGTTTCACTGATTATATTTCTAGAACTGAAGATGCCATCAGAGAGGATCCTAATGCTTTCTGGAGATACATACATTGTTTGAGGAGGGATGGTGAGTTGCCATCAACCATGTTTCTTGGTGCAGACACATGCACTGATGGGCAGGGTATTGCACAGTTGTTTGCAGACCATTTTTCCTCCGTGTATGCACCATCATCAGTGGGTGATGGTTCTCGTGATGGGGATGTGGTATCCAAGTTCCCATTTGGAGATGTGGTTGATGTCAACTCTTTGTCCTTGAATATAAGTGATGTATTTGAAAAACTTTTTCAGATTGATGTGACACAGAGCCCAGGGCCTGATGGTCTGTCTCCTGGTTTTGTAAAGGGTATTGCATTTGCCATTTCAAGACCCTTGTGGCTGATTTATAATCAGTCTCTCTCTGATGGTATTTTTCCCAAATACTGGAAGTCAGCATATATTACTCCGATTTATAAGGGCCAGGGCAATAGAGGTGATATTGGTAATTATAGGCCTATTTCAGTAATGTGTCACTTTGCTAGGATCTTTGAATCTCTGGTAACAGAAATTTTGGCATTTAAGTTTAAAAACGTTATTATTCCGCAACAGCATGGTTTCTGGAGTAGTTTGTCTGTAACTACCAACCTTATAGTATATGAAAAAGCTTTGTCGGGTGCTTTGGAGAGTGGGGTCGCGATTGACGCCATTTACACGGATTTCTCCAAGGCATTTGATAGAGTCAACCATGACATATTGCGAGACAAGTTGCATGCGTATGGTATTGGGGGCGCACTGTTATCTTGGCTGTACTCATACATGACAGATAGAGAACAGATTGTAAGGGTTAAGAGATTCCATTCCTCTGTCATTGATGTTACTTCTGGGGTGCCTCAAGGAGGCCATCTTGCACCTCTTCTTTTTAATATTGGCTCATGTTTCCATCATTGTCAATTTCTTTTATATGCTGATGATCTGAAGTTTTTCAAAACTATCATTACAGCTGATTCTAGTAGAGAGATGCAAGAGGACCTTAATAGATTTTGTAAGTGGTGTGATTGTAATGGAATGTCCTTGAATGCAAATAAGTGTTTGTACATCCCATTTACCAAGCAAATTGAATCTAATGTAAATAGATATCTTATAGGACAAGAGGCTGTAGAAGTGGTTGGTAAGGTAAGAGACTTGGGAATAATTTTTGACAAAAAAAACTACTTTTTACTGATCATATTCAGGCCTGCTGTAATAAAGCTTTTAAAATGTTAGGGTTTATTAAACGACATACACGTTATTTTACAAATATATTGGCAATTAAAACTCTGTATATCTCTTTTGTTAGAAGCCAACTTGAAAACAGCACCTGTGTATGGTCACCTCACTATAATGTGCATATAGACTCCATTGAACGAATCCAGAAAAGATTTTTGAGATATATTTAGTAGATTATGATGTGTTGTTAAGGTTGTTAAACCTGGAGACTCTAAAGAAACGACGTGATAGTTTTGATATAATGTTTATTTACAAACTCATCCATAATATTATACAAAGTGAGGATCTCCTATTCAATGTCAATTTTCAAGTTCCGGCTAGGGTACTGAGGGGTGGTAGCACCTTTCAGGTTGAGCACCATCGTACTACATATGGTAGATTCAACTCCTTGAACCGGATGATGATGCTGGCCATTCAGCTGCCGAGTGATGTGTTTTTCCTATCTTTAAGCCAGTTGTGATCTGTTCTTAGAGGTATTAATTGAAAGAAAGAAAGAAAGAAAAAATATTTATTGCATATACCATAAACATACATATGTGTACATACAAAAGGTGTCATTCGAAGGGAGCGTTCTTCCATGACACCTGAATATAAAAACAGCATATACACTACCCACAATAATACAATATGTATACAATTAACAACACTATAAATGACTATATATAAATAAAAGCAAAATCAGTCGAACACAAAAAGACAGTACAATATACAGGATAAAAAAAAAATAGAACAAACAATTTAAAACCGTTAGTAAGTCAATCAACCTTAAATTATACACACAATTAAGGCCATATCAAAGTTATGAATTAAAACCATTACTCAGTGAGCATTCTCTGATATAGAATTTTAAAATATTCGGCCTTCAACAAGGATCGGCTAGAGCCAGTTAATAAAAGGAAAATATCAGAATTCAAATAGCTTATTGCTTTGTATGCAAAACAGTTTTTAAATTTTCCTGTTTTGTGGGTGGGGATGTGATATCTAATGACATTCCTGAGATTAAGATTATGGAGGTCACCCCGGGGTACCAGATACTGAACCAGATAGCAGGGAGAACCTGTGCTCACTATGCCATGCATAAAAAGAGCAAAGTGAAGATCAACGCGCAAATCGAATTTCAGATGACTGTTATTGACATATGTTGGAGTAATATGATCATACTTGCCACCCCCATAGACGTAACGCATACACGAATTTTGGGCCAATTGAATTTTCTTTCGGTATTCTGAGTTTAGAAAATAATAATATACAACATCACAATAATCCAACTGAGAGAAAACCAAAGATTCAACCAACATCATTTTGACATGCTGTGGCAGTAAATATTTAAATGGATATAAACTTTTCATTTTTAAATATACTAACGAAAGCTTTTTTAAAACATGTGCCTCAAAATTCAGTGAGCTATCGAATATAATGCCCAAGTTTCTTGCCTGCTTGACAGCAGGAAGAACAATATTATTAATGTGCAGGTTGACAAAATTAAATAAATTAAATCTTTCCCTGGTATGATCTGAATCAATAATCAAATAAGCACTCTTTTTTGCATTCAACAACAAGCCATGTTTTCTAGACCAGCCAGAAATCCTCTCCAAGTCAATATTAATACGGTTGAGAGCAACACTGGAGTCTTCAGGTTTAAAGGATGACAGAAGCTGAGTATCGTCAGCATAGAGATGAAAAGAGCAATAGCCAACCTGAGAAGGGAGGTCAAAGGTGTATAATAAAAATAAAAGTGGGCCAAGAATACTTCCCTGTGGCACACCAGCAACAATGTCAAAAGGATCGGCCCTAGCTCCATCCACCTCAACAATCTGCCTTCTCTCCGACAGATACCCACAAAACCAACCACCTGCTTCAGGGGAGAAGCCACAATAATGCAACTTGGCAATCAGCATATCATGGTTTACTAGATCAAAAGCTTTACTGTAATCCAAAAGAACAAGACAGGAAACTAAAGATTGATCCATGTTTCTACTTATGTCAGAAGTAACTTTGCTGAGCGCCGTCGCAGTGCTGTGCCCCACCCTAAAGCCCGACTGGACAGCCGGAAGTACCTGCTTAGGGCCAATGAACTCAATCACCATCTCAAAGACAAGAATTTCGAGCATTTTTCCAAGAATTGGCAAAATACTTATTGGTCTAAGTTGGTCCAATGATGAAATATTAGCTGACTTGGGAAGAGGTCTCACTATGGCAGCTTTCCATATAGAGGGATACGCCGCTCCCTCCAAGCTAGCATTGAATATCCTGGCAATAGCAGGAGCAATAAAATTAATACTAAATAATAGCATGTCATAAGTAATGTCGTCATAGCCTGCCTCTACATTCAGATTTTATTTGCTTTAGTGACTTGTAGATATCAATTTCGGTAATCTTACGAAAGCGGAATTTGCTATTATCATCAGTATCAAACAATGTGTTATTGGAATAGAATTCAATTAACTCTGGGTCAACAGGAGTAGCCATGTTGTTTATGTCTATAAAATGTTTGCTAATATTTTCTATGTTTTTTAAATTACTGGGAACTTCAAATACTGATTTAGAGTGAACATTCCAATCCCTAAGTTTTTTCCAAGTTTTTTTAGAGTTCCCTTTTACTCTTGCCAGCTCAAACGCCATGTAAGCTTTCTTTTCGCTGCGTATTGCAAATGATAGATAATTTTTAAGATCTAAATAATAGTTCTTATCAGCTGGAGAAAGTGAGCGCTTATATTTATTGTAGGCTTTCCTTTTTAATTTAATAATATCTTTAATGGTTTCTGTAATATAGGGTCTGACTTGGCGTTTGATTTTAACTAATTTTATTGGAGCAAATATGTCAAAAACAGCAGTAAGCCGATCATTCATTAATTCAACCGACGCGTCAATCGAATCCTGACCAACAAGGGAGTTAAAGTCCAATTGGTTCATAAAAGCGTCAAACGCTTCTTTATTAAAATTTTTAAAATCTCTATACTTAACGAATTTAGGGGAAGATTTAGCAGGAATATTATTAAATTTTGCATAAACCAGGCGATGATCAGTTTGGTTATACATTTCTAAGGTGCCTGAGTTTATTAGTTCCAAACTATTATCAGCACAGATAACATCTATGAGACTGCCAGAGACTCGGCTTACTCGAGTGGGCTCACGAATAACCTGTCTTAAGTTGTATATCTCTAAAATAGAATCAAGGCATAGTCGTTCAGGGCCATACATACACAACAAATTTATATTCAAGTCACCCATGAATAAGACATAGTCATATTTAGGGCTTAGTGTACCCAACATTAACTCAATACCACTAAGTTGAGTGTAGCCTACAGATGCCTAAACACCTGAAAACCAGGAATAGTAATAAGACTGTCTGGGTATTCATTTGTCAGCCATGTTTCCGTTAAACCCAGAATGTGAAAATTTTCATGTAATAATAGATCTTTAATATCTGAAAATGACGGAATAAGGGATCGAATGTTAACATGCGCAACATAGAGATTGTTTTTAGTTATGTTAACAGTAATGGGGTCGGTATTGGGCATAAAAAACTTTGAGAAGTGGAAGATCTTGGACTTACATGGATAGATTGTGAAGACGAGTCAGAACCACCGTCTGCGATATCCAGTGAAACAGGGAGAAAGACCTCATCATCAGAGCCAGGACTAAGGTTTCCAGGAACACTGTTTACTGTGTTACCCTCAGTTGAACCTAAGTAATTATTCTTAGTACTAATAAACTTCAAATTTCTATAACTAGGTCTAAATATACAGTCTAAATCAATCTTGTCATCATTAATGTCAATGTAGGTAATTTGCCCTGGTATGTATTTGTTAAGCCTAAAAACATACTCACTTAATTTACAATTAAATCTGTAGATGCTCCTATTTATCTCTGGATTAGATCTTGTGAATGGTACAGACACCAAAACTATATTAGAGTTTAAACAATCTCTTAGCCTCAAATGAAGGTCCTTAAAAGAGGGATATTTTCTCTGCTGTTGAAAATTATTAATCCCACCAATTATGATAAGAATATCATCTTCACTTAGATTTTTTGATAATCTAGTTATGCTATCTGTTACCTGCTCATTCAATGCATATGGTTTGACAATATCAAGACGTTTATACTGCTTAAACCTAGGACAACTATCAACATATTTTTTAAACCTATATACTGTTTGATCTCCTAAAATAACCAAGTTTTTCTTACTAACTACTTTACAAATATCATCTAATATTGGCACTGTATCCAGAAAGTCATTAGGGTGATGATCTAATAAATTATCGCACTGAGTAGATCTGTCAACTTTAGTGACAGTTAAGTCTTTATAACAACACTGAACTACCTTGTCTTCCGTGGCTTTCAATCTCAGCCTCTGTGCTTCATTAATGAAAAAGTCATTATCCCTTTCTAAGTTGGCTAAAGTTACACTCATGTCTTTGTTGATCCTCACCAAGTCCTCATACTCCCTATTTATTTTTGTAATGTATATATTGTGTTCAACAATCTTAGCAGCCAATTTATCATTATCATTATTTAACTTAATAATTTCTTTGTTTAAATGAATAATTTCTTCTTTTTGTTCTTTAAGGGTAAGTTGATACTTCCCCTCATCAGCTTCCACCATTTGTTCGTAGTCCGCTGTCCCACGCTTTAATCTTTTGATATAGTCTAGTTTATTTTTATTTTCTAGTTTTAGTTCATTTATTTGGTTTTCAAGGTTTTTCTTTAGCTCTTCCTCCTCAATATAAATTTTTTGACATTCAGCGGAGCAGAAAATTTTGTGACCTCTAATTGAACATGACTAGATTTTCTTTCCAGGCAACTGGGGTGAAATATGTCATTACAACCTATACAGCAGAAGTTAGGAAAATCTTTATTCCTGCAGCATTTAAATTTACCCTCCATGTCAAATTAACAGACAAATGTGGCATATGAGCAAAAAAGGCAGACCAAAACCCTGGCCCCAACAAAATGATTAGCGTCGGCAAAAACAACGTATAACGTACAAAATCTCCATACCATGCAAAAACCACCAAATAATATCAACACGGAATATTTGTAATATTTGCATTAGCAGGAAGTTGGCCAATATATATCACAGCCAAGCATACCTGAGAAATTCCTGGTCTATTGTTACCATTTACCGGTGAACATTTTAAACACTTTAAACAGTTTTTTTTTTTTTTTTTTTAAACAGCAGAAAACAAATCTTATTGTTTTTGCCAAATTTCGCTGAAAAACTGCGAAAACAAGTATCACACTATGATGCACGTGAAAAGGGAGCACATACTGGTATAAAACTCATGGCACCACAATCACTATTTCCATAGGAAATCGTTAAAAATTACGGAGCAGAAACGACGCGTGTAAACACATTAAACATGAAACTATACTGTCATGTTGTCTGATTTTATCATGTATTTTATGTTGAGTTTTATTTTAATCGTAAGTTCAGTTGTATTGAAATTTGTTTGTAAATTTTATCAGTATAAGTTCTAAAATGTTCGATTGGGCATGTCCCGTTAAATAAAATAAATAAATAAATAAAATAAATAAATATCCTGGTTGTTCTTCAGAAGAAAGCAGTGCGTTACATCGTGGGGGTTAGTCAAAGGCAATCATGTCGTCCAATTTTCATAGACAAGAAGATTTTAACATTGACATCTCTCTTTATTCTCGAGACTGCCACTTTAGTCCACAAGAATATAGGTTCGATGGAACGTCTTCCTGGACTGCACAATACTCGTGGCGCTAATAATCTTCTTCTTCCTATCCCTACAAGCACCCTTACCAAAAAATCATTAATTTACGAAAGTAAAAAAATCTATAATCATCTTCCGGCAGATATTAAATCTCTGCATGTTTTGCGATTATTTAGAAGTCACTTAAAAAGGTTATTGGTGAGTAAGGCCTACTACACTGTGGCAGAGTTTTATGCCGACTCCTTTGACTGACATCCCTGTGCTGGCGAATGTCGAGATAAATGCTTAGGGGACTTTATCTTCGTATATAAATATTAAATTCAATATTATTTTATTTATAGTTTTTTCTCTATGTGTCTGTATTTTAAGGTTATATTTCTTGGCATTTTTAATATTGTTAGTATATAACATGTATATTTATGTTTGTTTGATGTCAATTTGTTTATTTAATGTTATTTTATTCTTTAAATTAGTTTATTTTTTACATTATTTTAAAATTGTTTTTGTTTTGTTCCTGTATTTTATGGAATACTTTGTTTAATTATTTTAACCTGCTTTGTGAATGAGAACATTATCTTGCACTAATAAAGCATTTTTGACTTTGACTTCAATATTGACCGAATACATGACATATAATAAAGTTTCAGTCAAGAGATTATCCCTGAGTCTGCATACCAAAGCACAGTTACTAGTAAGTCGGGGAAATAAGGATTCTACAATGCTGATTCCAGTTTAGCAATGAATCAATATGTGGTGAGAATATTTTAAGCCACATAAATGGTTCTTATGACTCAAAAGAACATTTTAATTA
This sequence comes from Pissodes strobi, assembly GCA_016904865.1. Classification (NCBI taxonomy): domain Eukaryota; kingdom Metazoa; phylum Arthropoda; class Insecta; order Coleoptera; family Curculionidae; genus Pissodes; species Pissodes strobi. Next base: position 116,267 of record MU187281.1, on the reverse strand, counting down.
AACACATTGAGGTTATATTTTTGAGCATTTACCTTAAGTTAGTTCCTTATCTTACACAAGTACAAAAAACTGGATTCAAAGAGGATTGATTAAGGAATTTTCCTAATACCTATATGAAATATGCAGTCTGGACTGAGCTCAATTTGAAGCAGTTCCACTTTCAAACATGCCTGAAACTGTCGAAATAAACATAATGATTGCCATTGATGTGTCCATGAATCCATGTAGGCAAACTTACCCAAATTTTCAGTGTAGTAATTCTAAAATCAACCCCTAGTTGAATAATAGACGTTGTTTTTGCCCGAGAAACTAAAAATCTTTGACCTACTTTCTAATTTAGTTTGCAAAATTTTGCACAAGTGTTAAAATTTACTTAAGAGCTACCATGTGATACTACCATATACAAGCAAAGATATGATAAGAATTAATATTACGATATCTAAAAGCTTAGGAAAAAGGCCGTTTTATATAAATATGTGTGTGGTATATGATATAAAATATCATTTGGGATTTATCAGTACATTTTTCATTTTATTCTATTTATGTTAATTGTATGCAATTGTTCTACTTTAAACGTACGTACTTAAATAAAACATTTATTTATTTATTTAAGTATTTGTCACTTACATTTTTTGCACCCCGTCCAACATAAAATCGACCCCTTTTATTAGGAAAATTTCCATGTGTTCTATTCCCAAATCTGAAAGAGGGCTCCGCCTCGTTACGGGGCACCAAAGCACTGCTTTTCTGACTACTAGGTAAGGCCTGACCAGAGGTAGCATTTTTTTTAAGAGTCTGCAGTGCAGCTAAACGTAACGCCTCCAAATCTTCTTCGTCGTCCGATAGACACATCTGTAATAAATAATGTGTTAGATAACCATATGATTAAGGCATACAAATTTCTATTTACCTTATTTGTTCCAGCCATAACAATGACACAAAAATTAAATTGGAAAATATTAATCAATATGGCTAGTTGAGCTAGTTCCAAAATTGTTGACAGAGATTCAGACAGTTCAGTTTTAGGTTTCAGTTGACATTTGAAGTGTTGTTGATATTTTTCTCAATTGTCAAAGAAAGATGATCTGATTTGGAGCTAGCCCTAGAACGGCACCTAATGAGCCCAAGTACTTCAGTAGCGTCTTTCGACAGCGATCTGTTTTGAACTTTCCTGTTCGGTTCCACGACACGACGCGACCCGAAGATAAGCGTTTAAACCACCGACCTTCATTATATGGATAAGCACAAAGCGATCCAAATCATACCAATTCATGCGCCTTCAGATCAGATGAAAACAAAATAAGCTAGTCCTGAGACTGCGCAGTTTCAATTAGCAGGTTATCGATCGATTCCACGTGCTTCATCAAGTCACGGTCGTGAATAAGCTACAGGTCCGGATTTTAAGAATTTGTAATAGTTATTTGCGTATTTAGAGCGCAAAGTCGTAACGTATTGCCGCTTACAATATAGGAAAAAAAATTTAAGCTCCCCCCACGGATCATTTCTATATTATTGAGCCCCTATAAGTAGTATGTAAATGAATTTTTAAAATAGCAGAAAAAAGTATGGGGAACAATTACCCATTTAAGGATCTTAAAACAAAGCTATTTAGAGCATCAAAGCTCAACAAAGTAAATTAAAATCCATCCCACCTATAAGAAGACTCTTTTAATACAAAATGATGAAACTGAATAAACTCAATGAGCTATTTATGCATAGTGATTTATGCTAAAGGTCAGTAAATTAACCCCTTGTAAGGTAATATTATTCCCATATTTTGTATGTTATGCTACAGTTATCCTTAAAAGAAAATTATACTTACTTAAAATAAGAAATTCCTGGCATTGAACCCTTATTTTGGCAACACCAAACCAAACACCGTTGAGTATTTTCTTTAACCTTGTCTTTTAAGGTCTTTTATCTTTAAATCCTAACGTTTACACCAACTTATACACTAATAACGAACTATTATAATAATAAACTAAACTAGATGTCCAAAAGTAAAGTAGTTATTTTCAACAAAAACCATAACACAAACTATTTCAATAATTGAACGAAACAAAACGCCGACACTCGTAACCCAAGACGGCAAACACAGAAAAATGAATTATTTTCAAATGCAAGCAACAAGCAAGGTCAGAGAAATTTGATAATATTAATATCATTGATTATCGAACTGTCGGTGTTTGTGCGCATGAGTAAAACTATCCTATTTTAAGGATATTTCAGTTCTGTCCGACGCAGTACCCGTTTTTTCCCCCATGATTGGTACGATTTTTCGACGCACACAGACGGCTTGTACTTATCCATATAATGAAGGTTGGTGGTTTAAACCAGAGTATAACATTATACTCGGGTTTAAACCTCGCGACAAGCAAGTTAGTACCGTCGAATCAGATTTGAATTGAATAAAAACAATAAGAGCCCTTTCACATGAGGATTCTGTATGCGAGATACGCGTATCCGAGATACAGAATCGCGGTCGAAAACTTGGACTTCTGCATCGAATTCACGGATTTCTTCAATCAGTACTAAAATAGTCGCAGTGCCGTGCATGGGTTCATCACTATAGCGCGTAGTAAATAATACCTATGACGAGTCAATTTATACTGAAAAACATCCTGCGTGTATGATATATTCTCCATTGTAAAAGTATCCATGTCTGAACAGTTCCATATATCGTAATGGTAATGGTAATGGACGCATTCAGCGTCCGGCGGCCAAAGTTGCCGGAATGCAGAAATTCGGAATCCCGATACTGAATGCGTCGCTCGTGCCGTATGAATAGGCCCATTTGAATGTATGTTTAACCTGTATATCGGATATGCGAATCTCGCATACCGTATCCTCGTGTGAAAGGGCTTTTACAGCACAATATTGACTTGCACCTTACTGCTGCTCCCCGATCGCATTTAAGTACAAATACTACCTGTATATAATAGTTTGTGTGGATCGTTGTTGAAAAAGATCTAAGATTGGATTGTTGTAGACCGTTTTTTAAATTTTTTTCCTGATATTGGGCATGCCTTGGGTTAGTTTTGGTTAGTTCCTGTTTGTTGAGCCCCCGTAGCTAGCGAAGGGCCAATGTGTGGAGTGAAATATTAGTTTAATGATAAAATATTTGGGTTAAGAGCCGTATTATGGTGGATATACAGCAGCTGGTACCTGTTTCCGCGAATATATTCCATTGCCCACCATTCAAAACATATTACAACCATAATAACGTTGCCGTTGTTACGCGATTGGTCGGTACCTACCTGTATGTCACGAGGTTTAAACGCTTGTGACCCGACGTTGGCCGAATCGGCAGAATTACTCATGTCTTCGCAGTACACTGAATTTATTCAAACGGCTGGTAGCTCAGTGGATAAATAGTGGGTTTGCGATGCGAAGGCTGCTGGTTCGATCCCCGTCAGTGCCAAGCTAGGTTTTTATTTTTTTAAGGTTATGTTTCTAAAATGATTTTTATTTCTTGATTTTGGGTATGCCCTGGATTAGTTTTGTTTGGTTGCGCCCCGGAGCAAGCCAAGCGAGTGGAGGGCCATGCGAAGTAACTTAATAATTGCCAACATTCGGGCTAAATCGCCAAAGGTCACCAGAAAAGCTCAAAACAGACCGCTCTCTAAAGACGTTGGTTATTATTTCACTTCACGCATGACCTTCCGCTCGCTTCGCTCGCTACGGGGGCTCGCCGAACAGGACCCAACCAAAACTAACCCAAGACATCCCCAAAATGAGAGAAAAATACTTTTTACAAACATAACCTTAAAAAAATAATAAAAAAATACAGGAATTGAACCCCCTGCCGCTGTATGACAGACCCAGTGTCTAAAGGCCATCACAGACACTTTGCATAACACCGTAGCATAAGAGCATAAGGGGTTCGACCAAACACAGCCGAAATATCGAACGGACATGTGACTAAAAATATGGTTTTTGTTAACAATGTAATGTACGCGCAACTCTGAAGGCTTCTGATGTGGTACGGGAAACGTCTACTTACGAAAACGGGCTACCAACTACACCAATATACGAGGGTCTAGGTGCACCGAAATGAATTTCGATTGTGAAGTTTCTCGCATACATAAAATATCATAAGATTCATATGAAACGATAACTATTATTGATGTATAAGCATCTTACGCGGCGGTATGAAGGTAAATCTCGGCAAACGGGCGGAAATGTGTAAGCCGATGTTAGCCGGTAGGGCAGCATCGCTACAATTTTGCCATTTAAAATGATTTTAAACGGATTTTAGACGATAAAAAAGCATATTTTAAATTAAACGAACAGTCAAAAGTATTTTTTATTAATTATTTTAAACCTTGTTATTAAACCTAATTTTTATTCTATGAACAAGCTAAAATGTACAGGCAACGTCCACAGCACGTTGAAAATATCAGTTTTCGTCCGATCACTGAAGTTAAGCATCGCCTGGCACGGTTAGTACTTGGATGGGTGACCACTTGGGAACACAACGTGTTGTCATTTTTTTACAACCGATGTCCTTATAGGAAATATTTACACATTAGTGTCTCGAGTACTAGCAGACTCGCTAATTTTTTTTCACTTCAAGCATGGCCTTTCGCTCGCTCCAGGGCGTGACCAAAGCATTAAGCATTATAAGATCCTTTTTTTTTTATGGCGGTGGCACACACACTAAAGGTAGATCCTACGGCGCTCGACGAGCGGTGTGTGTGCGAAGATGTTGATTGACACGGTTCTTGAATATTTGTAGGTTGTAATTAGTGGGAAACAGATGTCCTGGAAGTGAGTTCCACAGTGATGCAGTGCGCCCGACAAAGGAGTTCTGGTAAAGCGATGTTCTAGGTGTTTCTAGTTGTACGACGAACTGGTGCGGTCCTGCCGTCTGTCGGGACTGCCTGACAGGAGTTGCCAGGGGCGGGATTATGTGGGCCAAATCCTGGGAACATCTGCCGTGAAAGTATCTGTAAAACAGAGACATCTCGGCCACATGTCTGCGATGTTCCAGACTATCCAGATTCCGGGTCAACTCCGGATCGCCGACGAGACGCACAGCCCTCTTCTGAATGGAATCCAGCAGCTTTAGGGTATGCTTTGGTGCGGCACCCCAGATATGTGAGCAATATTCTAAGCACGGTCTTATTTGCGCTTTGTACAGCAAGAGCAACTGCTGCGGTGTATAGAGTTTTTTGTTCCGAAATAGCGCACCAAGCTTCTGGGAGGCTGATTTTGCGATGTTAGCAACATGGTCATGCCATGACATATTGCTGTTGACCGAGACACCCAGCAGCCCGATTAACGAGGATGAAGGAATGGTCGATCCTGCCATAATGATGTCAGGGCCCGCTGTATTGGCCCTCTTAGTAAACGTTGCTGCTTGGGTCTTTGCTGCATTGAACTGGACCAAATTTCGGTCGCCCCAAGTTTGAACTTTCTCCAGGTCTTGATTAATTGCTGTAATCTGCTCCTGTCTGCGGTGATGAGTCTCAGTCGCTGGTAACACAAATAGTGCACTATATAAAAATCGGCCTTTCCCATTGGTCGATCCGCATGACCCTCCGCTCGCTTCGCTCGTTACGGGGGCTCAAGAAAAGGAAACTAACCAGGTGCTAACCCAATCTAACCCAAGATATACCCAAAATCAAGAAAAAAAGCTGTTTAGAAACATAATCTTTAAAAAAAAATAAAAAAAAAGCAACGGGGTTCGAACCCGCGTTTTCCAGGTGAGACCCAACGATCTAAACCTCTACACCACTAGAGCTCTCGATAGAAATCGATTGCATCACGCAGACATATCGTAATACGAGATGGATCGACCAATAGGAGAGGTCGATTTTTACATAGTGCACTATTTGTGTAAAGGATCTTTAAATGCGTAACCAAACAAAACTGACCCAAATTTAAAAAAGAAACAAACATGACCTTTAGCAAAGAATAAAAAGCAGCTCTCGCCACTGACGGGACTCGCACCACCGAGAATCAACAACCTTTTGCCAAATGTGTGTCAAAACCAGCCCCTGACTCGCAATCGACAGGTTTTACTAGACTCTAGCGACAGCGAAGAACCTTCTTTAATCGCACCCTCCTTCTTGTCAAAGAGTGGAATGTATTCGCGGAAACACATGCAAGCTGCTATATATCCACCACAGTACACGAAAAGTCTCTGATACCCACTACAATACGGCTTTTGTTAAATATATCCTGGTTTTTTACTTAGATAAAGCAAAATATACCGTAGAAAGTGATGACAAAGTACTGGCACGTCAAGAAAAGGAAACTAACCAGGTACTAACCAAAACTAACCAAAGACATACCCAACATCAAGAAAAACTGTTTAGAAACTTAACTTAAAAGAAAAGAAAAAAGAGTAACGGGGTTTGAACCCGGGCCGCCGCGCCGAATTGAGACCTACAATCTAGGCCTCTCGACCACGGGGGCTCTTGCGGAAAATTGATTGCATCACGAAGACATGGCGCGAATGCAATCGCTCGAGTCAACGCCACCAACACTAGATGGCGCTGGAGTCAACGGTCAACGTAAACGAGGGATGACGCTAGGGAGGGCCGAATGGAAGAAGTTCCGCCGCTGTCGTTAGACTCTAATCAGGTTTTTGCGTTTTGCCAATATTTTATTAATTGACGTTTTTACCCTATTCTCAAAAATGAAGCTGTCCCTAATCTTAATTAGAAGCGGTACAGGCTGTGACTGATTGACTTATCTGAGATATTAATTTAAATATTGTAACAAGCAACAGAATAATTTCTATAATAAATTATGGCTATGAGGTATGAGCGTGCGGGTGAGAATAAATAGGGATATAAGCAGCACACTATTTACTTTGCAAATGCAGTTCCGCCGGTTTTGAAGTTGATGGTTCATTTTGTATTAAAAATAATGAAAAATTAAAATGTGTCAAAAATAAGTAACGGAAACAATAAAAATTACTGATGTGAGTTTAACAAACGCACGATATCGGACAAAAGTTCAAATTATTTTAACTCATACGACGTCTGATGAAATCTTAAAATATTCGGATGAAAATTGGCGCCAAAAATTTTTAACGACTAGGAGCATCGACGGATCATCGTACCACAAGAATAAAGTTGTTATTTATTCTTGTGATCGTACTATGAGTGTCTCGCGACAGCTTTGCTTTTGGCTGACATTAAGGTAAAAGCGTCTCCAGCGCCAGCTAGTGGAGGTGGCGATGACTCGAGCGATTGCATGCGTGTTTTAAGATCCTTTACAAGCGTAGCCGACTATATAAAAATCGGCCTCTCCTATTGGTCGATCCGCATGGTCCTCCGCTCGCTTCGCTCGCTACGGGGGGTCAATGACAGAAAACTGACCATGTGCTAACCCAATCTAACCCAAGACTTACCAAAAATCAAGAAAAAAAGCTGTTTAGAAACATAATCTCTAAAAAAAAAAAAGCAACGGGGTTCGAACCCATGTTTTTCAGGTGGGACCCAACGATCTAAACCTCTACACCACGAGAGCTCTTGCGAGAAATTGATTGCATCATGAAGACATATTGTAAAACGAGATGGATCGACCAATAGGAGAAGCCGATTTTGATATGGTCGGCTACGCCGGATCTTTAAATACATTGCATTCGATGTCTTCGCGATGCAATCGATTTGCATGAAGAGCCGTCGTGGTCTAGAGGTTTAGATGGTTAGGTCTCAATTCGGCGACTATCGGCGGCGGCTCGGGTTCAAACCACGTGGCTTTTTTATATTCTTTTTACGGTTAAGTTTCTAAACAGTTTTTTCTTGATTTTGAGTATGTCTTGGGTTAGTTTTGGTTAACAAACAGTTTTTTTCTTCATTTTGGGTTACATTTGGGTTAGCCTCTGGTTAGTTTCCTTTTCTTGAGCCCCCGTAGCGAGCGGAGGGCCATGCGAAAAGTGAAATATTACTTATTGTAATACGTGACTGTACTTTGGATGCACTTTTTGTGAAATATACAGCAGCTTGCACTTGTTTCCGCGAATACATTCACAACATACTCCATGATTCACAAAGAATCCCCCTTCTTTGTAAGTTTATAACATTCGACCTTGATCGCAGCCAAACTCAAAGCTGCCGCGAGACACTCGTATCGTACCGTCGGATATCGGTAATCGGATGCATGGGACGCCGCCTTTTGAATACAACAGAAATAAATAGTTTTAGTGACCAACCTTAAAAAAAATACCCAAATAATTGATTAATCCCAAACATTAATCCATATCTAGTGTTTTTGTGTTTTATGTTTTATCTATGTACCGTCTGTCTCCTGTCTTACGTCCGTACCGTACCCCTTGTGCATTTTTAATATGTCAAAAATTGAAATTGGCAAAAAATTAGTAAAAATAAACAGTTCAAATTCCTTACACAAAATTTTAACGCCAGAATCTCAATTATCTTTTTAAAGTACCATATTGTTTTAGATCTTAAACTAATTGCTCACTTTTTACTGATTGGAGGAAGGCATTTGCAACATGGAAATTTTTGATCCATAAGATAGGACTGATGAAAATATGACAAACTTTCAAGAAGGTACACTCTTGCAGTTAATATAAATGGTTCATAACGGATTCAGACGTACTGACGTATAGCAACGCTGTTTTAGAACTTATAAAGAAAAATGGACTTCTGGAAAAGTGACTATGAAGGTGGGCAGACTACTTCAGTTCTAGCAGGTTTGCAGGAGTTTGTAGAAAGCCCATGCCTATCAAGTAACTCAGTCGAATACAGTTCTGATCTGGGTTCTGATAGTCTTGCTAGTGACCAAACTGAAAATTCAAAAGTTAAGCAAACACCTAAAGCAACTATATTAGCAAAGAAAAGACTTCAAGCCTATTCTGCTGTGAATAAGTTTAAGCTAGGAAGTGTGAAAGAAGAGAAGAATGACAGTATTTCCATTGAAAAAATTCAAAAACCATCTTTCAGAAAAGCAAAAAAAAGTAGGTATTTCTGGATTCATCACCAGTGTTAATATGAGTGAAAGCTCTCTATTCCAAAATGTGAAATAGTTTTGAATTTTATCTATTTTATCAAATGAAATCTTTTAGCTGTTTATCCAGATGAGGCTGCTAAAGCTGTAATACGAGACATAGAGCTCTTAAAAAGAGCTGGATATGGATATGGACCGAAAGGTCCATCACCCGCATTACCAGCAGATATTATTGTTCCAACTGACCCAATTGTTCCTATCTCATTCATTCAACTACAAGGTGATTCTCCCCCAACCTCAGGTTTGTATTTGTAACACAATTAATCACTAACACTCAAAATACTGAGTTATGGAGGGTACATTGGCTCTGATATAAGGGGCATTGCAATCTTATTTCTAGGGCATTTCTCCTCAATGTATGTGCCTCCTCAATTTATTTATTTATCTACAGTAATACCAATTTATTTATTTATTTACAAACTACAAATTCATAGATCCAATTATAGAGTGAGAAGGATACTTCGCTTGAAATGATTAAAACTATCTGATTATTATTTCTAGGAGATTGATTAAAAAAGTAGTGAGATTTCTTGTAGTGTCGATTCATAAGCAGGGTTTGAAAGTGAATATAGGAAATTATCGGCCAATAAGCGTGATAACATGTTTTGCAAAAATTTTTGAAAAGTGTCTCAAGGACAAACTAATGCACTTTTTTGTCCAAAATGATATTCTATCACAAAGCCAATATGGATTCTTGCAAGGATGTAGTACCACAGACGCCTTGCACAAATTTACTTCAGAAGTAATCAGTCATCTAAACAACGGCAGAAAATGTATTGGGATATTCCTTGACCTGGCTAAAGCATTTGACACGGTGCCTCATAACAAACTACTTGAGATTCTTGAACATTATGGAGTAAGAGGACCTGTGTTAGGATTAATGCGAAACTATTTAAAAAACAGAAATCAGGTAATAAAAATAAATGATATATTAAGTGGAAAGAAAGTCGTCAAAATTGGCGTACCTCAAGGCACGGTTCTCGGCCCTATCCTTTTTATTATATACATTAACTCTCTTCTGAAGTTAAATATTGATGGCTCCATTATTTCCTATGCAGATGACACAGCACTGGTGTTTAGTGGTAAGGACTGGGAGGAAGCCAGGCAGAAATCCATGGATGGCTTTAAATCAATAAAAAACTGGCTAGAATCGTACAAACTGACCTTGAATTTGGCAAAGACCAATTATATAGCATTTTCACTGACAATAAGGAATCGCCCAGATTTTTCAGATATGATAATAAATAATGATCAAATAAAGGAAACATCACAAACAAAATACTTAGGAATTATCATTGACCAACATCTTAAATGGCAACCTCATATAGACTATTTGACTAACAGAATCAGAAAATTAATTTATAAATTTTATATTATAAGAACTTTTTTAAATACTAAAGAGATAATTATAGTCTACAAGTCCTTTCTAGAGTCATTAATACGATATGGTATACTGGTGTGGGGGGGAATGTATAACAATGCTCTGTATAAACTAAATATCATACAAAAATATATTCTAAAGTTAATATACAAGAAAAATAGACTGTATCCTTCTAAGCTTCTGTTTAATGAACAAACGACAAACATAAGAACCATTTATATAACATCTGTTTGTACATATATACATGTAAATGAATCTGTTAGAAATAGTATAAATTATTCTTACAATACAAGAACAAAAACCCGGAGAAACCTAAGTATACCAATAAATTTAAAGAATATCAATCTGAAATACTTTACATATCTTGCTCCCAAAGCATACAACCTATTGCCAAGTAAAGTTAAAGAAATAAAACATAAGACTAAATTTAGCAGAGAATGCACAATATATGTGCATAATCATTATCAAATTTTTGAACCTTTATTTTGTTGAAAATTGCTACAGGTTTTCTGTTTACATTGTTTTCTCCCATGCATACATTGTTTTAGTTTTAGGAATAAGGCTTTAAACTTTTTAGCTGTGAAATTTGTTTTATACTATACTATTAATTTGATTAATAGACCATGACGCACACGGGTGTATCTATACCTAGGCGTCATTACATTAATTCACATTTAGATATTTAAACTTAGGTTATTTTGAATGTTTATACTATTTGATGTATTGTATATGTTGTTGAATAAACTGTTGTTGTTGTTGTTGTTGTCAGAAGGTACGTTAATTGATATTAAAGACAAGAAGGATTGTTATCAATCCATGAGTTCAACAATTTATATAGATATGCCTAATAAAGTATTTATATCTTCTATTTTTTAGTATTTGCATTTTGTACTGATTAAGCATTACAGACTTAGATATTGTTGTATCATACCAACCAATTTCCTTATAATATAAAAATCACAGAAACCTATTCAGTATCTTCCTTACAACATAACAACGTACATCTATGTATAAAATTGCTCTCGGACTCTGATATTTTGAAGGCATTTTGCAAACTCAAGCCATAAATGACTCAGGGTCCCGACAACGTGCCAGGCTTTTTGACGCGTGACTGCAGGTTTGTACTGCTTCAGCCTATCTCTTATATCCTCAATTTATGCCTAAAAAATGATCAATTTCCGGACTGCTGGAAAACCGCGAAAATCTGTCCAATATTTAAAAAGGGCAGGGTGGATTTGGTCAACAACTACAGACCCATATGTCTACTTAGTGTGTTCACAAAGGTCTTTGAAATGGCGATGTATGAAAAAATATTTTCAGAGGTAAGGTGCATACTTACACTGCTACAGCACGGATTTTTTTCTGCAAAAAGTACTGTTATTAACCTAGCTTGTTTTATGCAATATACTAGTAACGCTTTAAATTCCCAACTGCAAGTTGACACAGTATACACTGACTACTCAAAGGCCTTTGATCGACTTGATCACTCGATACTCTTGAGGAAGCTGGCTGCTTTTGGATTTGATCAAAAACTATGCAATTTTATCTCCTCATATCTTTCAAACCGCCAGCTTTATGTTAAGCATAGAGGACATAGATCCTTATCTTTCGAGGCTACCAGTGGAGCTCCGCAGGGTAGCAACCTAGCCCCCCTGCTATTTTCGTTGTTTATTAATGACATAACTGAGATATTTAACAGCAACGTCCTTCTCTTCGCTGATGACCTTAAACTTTTTTATTTATTACTACACTGCCTAACAGGAAAACTTCCCAATTACAAAGCAGGAAAATATAAAAGCATAAAACATAAAAGAACTTAAAAATAACATAACAGTACACATTATAAAAATTCAGAGTTAACAAATAACAAGCAAAAATAAAATAACATAGTACAAATAAATGTCATAAATAATTACATAAAACACAAGATCAAAATCATAATTGCACTATTGCACAACATAGTACAGCGTTATTAGGGAGTGGTAGTGAAAATGATGTTATGTGCTATTAGCGGAAAATGTACAGAAATGTCTGCGGATTTGTGGAATTGTGGTATTAAAGATATCAAAGTCTTTGTTATGATTATTATGAGTTCTGCACATAACATGGAGTGGTGAAAAATTTAGTTTGTTTGTTCGAGCCCTTGGCAGAGAAAAGGTCAAATTTTGTCGTGATGATAAGCGAGGGACTAGAAAACCAATTTTGTTTAACATAAACATAAACAGTCGATCTGGTTACGTAGTAACTTAAACAGAAATACCTGAGAAAAATAACTTCTCCTGCGGGACAAGGACTGCATATCAAACATTTCCAGTAAAATCTCTTCCGGGTATCCCTGAGGATATATGCCATGAGTTTTGAAGTATAGTAGTTTCAGGAATCTTCGCTGAACTCTTTTGAGATCATCAACATGTGTATTATACTCGGGTGACCAAACTACAGAAGCATATTCTAATTTCGACCTGACAAAAGCGAAAAATAGTGTTTTAAGAGTATGGATGTTTCGAAATTCACAGCTCAACCTGGCAATAAATCCAAAGGTCTTGGTTGTTTCTGAAATTATAGTTTCATAGTGTTTTGTGAATGATAACTTATTGTCAAAAGTGATGCCCAGATCACAAAAAGAATCAGGTCTATTTAAAATTGTTTGATTTATTGAGTAGTTGTACAGAAATGGATTTGTTTTTAAGGTGAACGATAACACCTCACACTTGTCGATGTTCAGAGAAAGTTTGTTTAGGGTACACCATTCGATCAAGGTATCTAAGTCTCTTTGGAGTTTTATACAGTCCTCAATCGAGTTTATGCGTAAGAGAAGTTTGAGATCATCTGCATACAGGAGTGCCATTGCTTTAAGTTTAAGACATACATCGTTCATGAAGATATCAAATAACAGTGGCCCAAGCACCAATCCTTGAGGCACTCCCGAGGATGAGGCATACTTATTGGATGTAATTCCATTCACAGAAACGTATTGAGTTCGGTTAGAGAGCCATGATTTTAAAAGTTTTAAAACACTGTCGGAAAAACCAAAAAGTTCAAGTTTAGTTATTAGGATTTGGTGATCTAATTTGTCAAACGCTTTAGATAGATCAGTGTATATGATATCTAATTGAGAAGAGCTATCTAGCGCTTCTGCAATAGTTTGGGTGGTTATCACGAGGTTAGTTGTTGTAGAGCGCCCCTTTAGAAAACCATGCTGTAGCGGGGAAATTCTATTTTTTACAAGATGGAAAATTCTTTTGTGAACAAGAATTTCAAGGCATTTTAAGAAATTGTTTACGATTGTGATGGGCCTGTAATTAGTGATATCTGTTTTGTCAGATTTTTTGTAAATCGGGCTGACCTTAGAGCATTTCCAGACACTAGGAATGGATTGAGTGGATAGACAGAGATTATAGAGATATGTGAGAGGTTTGGCGAGCACATGGGAACAATCTCTTAGTAGGAATGATGGTAAAAGATCGAGACCACTTGTCATTTTGTTCTTTGCGGTTTTTAAGGTTTCAATGACTTCATTCTCAGAAAAAGATTGGATATCGATGATTGGATATGTAATTTTTGAATTATCTGTGGGCATGCTTCTTAAATCACATTGAGGATTAAATGACTTATGGAAAAGTCTGCAAATTCGTTAACAATTTGAGATGTATTAGTTACTTGAGTGTCATTGTAAACCATGGTGTCTGGTATTCGCGCAAAGGATGACCGTTTTGAATTAATGTAAGTCCACAGATTACTAGGGTCCTCGTTAATTTGTTGCTCTGTATGATCGATGTATTGTTTATGTGCAGTGTTAATATCTCTTTTTATTTTAGCCCGAAGAGTTGTGAATTCATGGTATGTTACTGTATCTTTTTCCCTTTGATACCTTATGTGAAGCTTATTTTTCAGTCGAATATTCTCTTTAATTTCATTGGTGTACCAGGGTGGATATTTAATCTTTGCTATTGGAGTATATTTCGGTACCCAGTTGGTAATGATTGAGTAGAGGCGATCATAAAAAGCAGTGCATGCAGTATTTATGTCTGTGAGATTGAAAAGAGCCGACCAGTCAGTGTGTAATAAATCATGATATAGAGCATTGAAATTTGCTTTTTTAAAGTTATAAATTGGAATATTGTTGGCTTCACTACTGTTGTTAGCCATTTGGTTATTTCTTTTGTAGCGTATATTAATAAGCAGTGGAGGGTGATGAGGCACTTCATTACTAATTAGGTCGATCGCCCTATGAACATAGCATTGAGACCCATTGTATAAGACAAGATCCGGTAATCGATTGTTTTGATTTCTTATATTGTTGAACTGGTTAAGTTCGAAAGTATTGAATATGTTAGTGAGGGTGGTTATTTTGCTGTTAAGACATGAGTTGTCATCAAGAAAGTTCGCATATTCTGTCACATTAAAATCTCCTAGAATTAAAATATCCTTGCCATAAAGGAATTTTTGAGAGATAAAGAAATCATACACCGATTCAAGGTCCTCCGAAGAGCAGGGTGATGGTATGTACACCACAAATATATATATAGATACTTGTTTAAAAATGATAATTTGGCTCCTACAATGTCAATGTGTTGAGGTACGAGTGGTTGACTATTGCTTAAATTTAAAGGGAATGATGTTATATTACGATGGCACCTCCCCCCCTCTGCATACCAGTGGCAAGCTGATCACGATCACTTCTGAAAACCTCAAAAAAATTAGTAGGCATAAACTCATTTGTTGATACAGAGGGGTCGTGCCAAGTTTCAGTAATAGCCAGAATGTCATAGTCACTTTGTGTTGAAGAGTGAAGAATATCTATTAACTTTGTTCGTATGCCTCCAGTATTTAGATAGTAAATGTCCATCTTGTGGTGCTTTGGGAAGTCAAAAGAGTCATTAGTGTAAATTAATTGAGGACAAGTATCATTACAACATAATGTATTAGGAGTTGGAGCAGGAGTGGTAGGGGACAATTCGACATTACTAGTAACAACAATATGATTGTTTCTAAGACTATTTAACTTATGATCTACCTGGCTATTTTCAACAAATTTAGTTTCTTCTATACTCGCCTTCTGTGGAATTGTCGGCTTCTCTGAAAATTTGATTCATTTGCCCAGCGCATTTCAGGATTTCTATTTAAAAATGAAGCAGGTTTATTTTTTGGAGTGTACTTTGCCACATAACAACCGTCGGGCCAGAAGTCTGATGACATATACTTCTCTACACTGTTCTCGGGGACTCCCAACTTAAAAGCAGCACTCCTGGGATGGTCAAATCTGGAAGGTAATTTTTCACATCTGTACAGATGACTGAATCTCGGATGTAATTCCTTTAGTATATCCTCTGGTTTTGTTTCTATTTCTAGATTGGATAGATAAATCCACGATAGTTTAGCCAGTCTTTCACCTATGTTCAAATTCGCCACTCTGATACTTGAGCGATCAGGCCCGGTACAAATTATTCCAATTTTTGTATTATCGGTTTGATCCCTGTTTAGATGGACATTATTTTTATTGTTCAAATTTTGATTTTCTTGAACACAATACTCTGGCTTTTCTAGTGGAGTTCTAGAAGCCAACATATCTTCAAAAAATTTTAACTTGGAATTTATTTGCTCTAACTTTGACTCAAACTCTGATCTTATCTTTTGTAGATCAATGCTTCCCAATTGAATCTCTCCAGAGTTCTCCAAACGATTTGACATGATTCCTTCTAGTGGTCTGTTGCAATATAGTTTAATCATTTCGACATTAGTATCCTTTAGATTATTTACATCGCTTATAATTTTGTCAATTTTTTTCCAGGAATCGCGATTTTTATTTGATTCTTCCTTTTTATTTATGTCTGACCTTAGTGTGTTTAAATTTAGTTTTATATTTGCAATTTCCTGTTTTATTTCAGTACAGGTAGCAGACTGGTTAGTTTGAAGTTTAGTGCTAAGGTTGGCAAACTCATTTGATATGAAACCATGAAAATGGTCTTTTAGGGTAGAGGATTGGTTCTCTTGAAGTACAGTGCTAATGTTGGCAAATTCTTTGGATATAACATTATTTAGAGAGTCTTTTAGGGACTGGAAAGCGTTATTTATTACATTTCTGACATCGGGATCATTAGATTCTCCACTTTGGTGCCCTTTTACAGAGGTCACACATTCACTGCAAGCATACAGCATAACTCTTGATTTCATCTGGGTCACCTGAGCCTCCGATGTAGTAAACTTGGAGCAGGGAAGACAATGAATGCCTTTACAAAAATCACAAATGATTCTGTACTTTACTTCCTTTTCAGTTAGTTGGATCTCACACTTTGAGCAGGACATATTGGATTTACTGATTTATGTATGTGATACACACTGTATGTATATGCAAACTTAATTTAAATTAAAAATTACTGTGTTTTCTATGTGAAACGCACTATAGATTTGTTTTTGCTGGTGATAAATTTGCTTTTAAATTTTTTGTTCCACTATGAATAGTATTTGCTTTAGTGCCAACATCAAAACGAAGGGCCACAAATCCGTATTTCCCGCTAAAATGGAGCACCAAAAATTCACTAGGACAACCCGAAGCACATACAGATCGTGTCAGGAAATTTTCACTATTTATTTCTCATTAGTATCACAGAAAATGAACAAAAACCAAGACAGACAGAAAAACACATGTGTCAGAGGATAAAATATACAAAGGTAACCGACTTTTCTCAACCATCCACTCTCTGGAGGACTGTTTGAGGCTCCAGAAAGACCTTGGCAGCCTGAATCAATGGTGCACGGATAACATGCTCCCCCTTAACGTCGACAAATGCAAAATGATGACTTTCTCTTTGAAAAAGAATTCCATTCTATTTCAGTATAGTATAATGTCAGTCTCGGGACGAGTTGAGAGCTTTAGAGACCTTGGTGTGTACTTTGATCCGGGACTCTCTTTCAATACACATGTTTAAAAAACAAGAGAAGCATCCATAGCGATGCTGGGATTTGTGATTCGGACGTGCAAGCCTTTCGAAAATATCCAGTCACTCAGAGTATTGTACCATTCGTATGTACGGTCCAAGCTGGAATATGCATCCTTAATATGGAGCCCTTTCTATCAAGAATACATTAACGCTATTGAGAGCGTTCAGAGAAGGTTTTTGAAATATCTCGCTTTTAAAACGGATGGTACTTACCCTGCTCGTGGTATCGATCATACATTGTTGCTTGGTAGATTTGGATTTCCGTCACTTGCCCAAAGGCAAAATTATGTCTGTTTATTATTTTTATTTAAACTAGTTAGGGGTTTGGTAGACTCCGATGATCTGCGGAGTTGTTTATTTTCCCTTGTTCCTCCTATTCAATTCAATTCAAATTCAATTCAAATGTTTTATTGTCCAACAGGTTATCCCAATAACAAGACAATGTAAAATAACAAAAAAGTAAAATATTATTACAATAATAAACTAGAGATACTATAAATAAGTATATTATAATTATTATATTTTGTATGTATATTTTAATAACTACAATGTAAATGGATTCCGTTGATAAATAAATAAATAAATAAATAAATATATATATATAAGAACAAAGAACGATGTATAGATAAATATAAACATAATTACAGAATACCCGACTACACAAGATGAACATGCAACTTCACCTCCCTCCTAAAGCCTTAAGTTAAACAGGTCCAAGCAGTGGACACTATTCAACATATTAAACCAGGCGCATGCCCTGTAGATGGTCTCTTTGACAGCCACGTTGGTATGGTGTGTGGGGAGGTGTCTGCGAGTGCTGAACTGGGGGACCAAAAAGTTAATCTTGGACAGGAGATCCGAGGCATCAACAGAGCCGTTGCACAACTTATACAGAAGTACCAGGCTTGCACAGACAGTGCTGTGTTTCAGGGATAAGGTTTTAAAGCGATTGAGCAGTTGGCCCTGGTCGATACCTCTGGGTGGATAGACACCATCAACCCTGAAAGAAAGCTGCTTCGGGAATCTACGCTGTACCCGCTCCAATCTATCCACATGCACATTATAGTCAGGAAACCATACTGGAGCCGCATAAAGAAGTTTAGATCTTACTAATGAATTATAAATACTTATTTGGCTGGATGGGTTCGCAAACTCGGAGGTCGCCCTAATAACAAAACCGAGTATTTTTAAAGCTGATGACACCACCTCATCGATGTGCCCGTTGAATGTCAGTCTCCTGTCCACAATGACCCCCAGATCTCGCACAACCTCTGAGTCAGGGAGTGAGGCATCACAGAGGGTGTAGTTGTAATGCTGCGTGTTATATATTAGGGAGATGGTCATTTTTCTACTCTTCTGAACATTAAGTGGAAGGCAGTTTTGATCACACCAAACACTCAGTCGGTCAAGATCCCGCTGAAGAAGCTGACAATCATCGAGTCCCTGGACGACACGAAAGATCTTCATATCATCGGCAAAGAGGAGGGAA
Organism: Pissodes strobi; assembly: GCA_016904865.1. Taxonomy (NCBI): domain Eukaryota; kingdom Metazoa; phylum Arthropoda; class Insecta; order Coleoptera; family Curculionidae; genus Pissodes; species Pissodes strobi. The sequence continues at coordinate 97,471 of MU187281.1, read as the reverse complement.
TGGCTCGACATGTCGTTGCAAATGTCATTTATAAACAATGAGAACAAAAACGGTGCCAAAACACTACCCTGAGGGGCACCACTAGATGCAAGGAAGACCTCAGACCTGTAACCACTGTACTCAACAAATTGCCTTCTACCTCCCAAGTAGGAAGCGAAGAAGCATAACAGACTGTCATGAAATCCCATCCTTTGAATTTTAAGATTCAAAGTATTATGATTCAACTTGTCGAAAGCCTTCGAGAAGTCAGTGTACACAACGTCCAGTTGTTGCTTCGTATTTATGGCATGATAGGCGGTGTTTAAAAAGGAAGTTAAATTAGTAACAGTTGATCTAGATGGAAAGAAACCATGTTGGTTCGGAGAAATAAGATTTTTTACTTGATGTAACAGTTTATTGTAAACACAGACCTCAAAGGCCCTCGAAAAGTTTGACAAAATGGATATTGGCCGATAGTTGTCAATATGGCTCTTATTACCACTCTGGTAGATAGGGCAGATTTTACCGCTCTTCCATAGGTTGGGAAAGACATCCCTGCAAATGGAAAGAATAAATATAAAGAGCATAGGTTTCACCAGCACTGATGCGCAGTCCCGCAGAAGGAATGACGGAACGCCATCTGGCCCTGTAGTTTCCTTATTTTTAAGACCTTTTAAAGCAGATAAGATGTCTGTATTGTCAAGGACAAAAATATTTATGTTTTGTGAGTTGTCATTATCACTCTCAGTAGATTCATGATCATTGGTAGGAGAGGAATCAACATAGACACTTTTGAAGTAATCAGCCAAAGCGTTCACAATGCCGTTGGGAGAGTCGAAGGCAGCATCGCCGAAAAACATTTCACCCGGGAAAAGAGATCTGTTTTGCTTCTGTTGAATAAATTTCCAGAATTTTTTTTGATCATTCACAATGGAGTCCTCTGTTTGCGCAATGAACTCTTTGTATGCTAAGTCGATCTTAATTTTGATATTTGCACGCATTATTTTTAAGGCATTATAATCAGTTTGGGATTTAGAAAGTTTCCACTTCTCGTGCAGGCGAGACTTTGCCTTCAGTTGTTTAATAATATCTCCAGTATACCAGCAAGGGTAGCAGTATTTACGTTTTTGAGAGCGAAACAGCGGAACCGACCGATCAAAGAGGTCGTAGATCTTCTCGTACATTGCCGAGACAGCCCCATTAACGTCGGAAAAGGCAGCGAGAAATTCCCAATCGGTCTCAGATATAAGGTGATACAATAATGGAAAATTGGTTTTGCGAAAATTGTAGTTTCTGTTATGAGGGTTCGTAGGAAAATTCTTGCCATCGCGACCGAGAGAAGAACATTCGACAGCGATGGCAAGAGTGGGATGATGAGCGTCCTCGGGTACAAGAGGCATCACTTCTCTTCTAACAGAGCAGGGGAAGTTGGCAAGAACAAGGTCAAGGAGACTGTTGTGAGAGTTAGAAATGTTATTAAACTGAGTTAAATCGAGATATGCCATAAAGTCCTTTAGCACTATGAGTTTGGAGTACAAGCCTATGTCGGATACCTGATAGTCTAAATTAAAGTCACCCACCAAGACCTTCCTATTGTTATGAATAAGGCTAAGAGCAGATAAATAATCATATAGTGTCCGATAGTGGCCCATGGGAGAGATTGGCTGCATGTAAATTACAAAAATATACATAATTAATGGTTAACTTACAACTCATATCCACACTAGGAATATCCAGCTCGAGCTGTTTTAAGTCGATTCTGGCGGATGGGATGTCACGCCGGACAGCCAGGATCACCCCGCCGCCCTTGGTCACACGCAGAGCCTCAAGGTCCCTATCCTTGCGGTAGACTTGGTACTCATCGCCGAACAGTTCAGCATCATGCACTCCCTGCTGAATCCATGTGTCAGACACGGCCACTACATGGTTTTCGCCTGAAGAGACACTCCTGTAGAAATTATGTGTCTTGGTATTCAGACCATGAACATTTTGGTATAGAATGGTTGTACTCCCGTTGGACGTTATTAGTTTAAATCTTGGTCGTTAAGAGAAATGATCTTTGGAACACCATCACGATAGATAATCCTGAGATTGGTCTCGCCTGCATCCAATCTCTGTCTCAGAATCCTCCTGGCATCCCGATGGGCTTGAAGTTGCCGAGGGGTCTTGTCGTTGCTGACTGATAGGTGGGTAAAATTTTGGTTAGATTTATGTCTTTTAGAATTGCGTATAACGGTCGAGGCTCCATGAATTGTTCCACACACAACCCTAATTGGTCTGCATTTGCCCTCGGTTACCCCACCTAGGCGGTAGGCAACCAGTTGATCAATGGGAATACTAAGATCAGGACCGCATTGCCTTACAACGTCCATGGCTACACCCCTGATATATTGAACATTTTCATCACAATTGAAGAGGATAAAGTTCTTCCTATTTTCTCGGCAGGAGTGTTCCCTCAGGAGCTCCTCAAAGTTTGGGTTTGCATCGGGAGTAGGGCTGTTTTGATTTGCCTGGTGGTACTTTGGGTTGGCATCATGGTTGACTTGCTTTTGGATGTCTTTCTCTAGGGAAGCCACCATTTTAGACAAAAGCACGTTATTATTTTTGAGGATATCGTTTTTGTCCTCAACTTCCTTTAGCAGTTTTTTGAGGTATTGAATTTCGATATGAAGTGCCTCATTGGGGAGAGATGATGCGGAGTTTGTCTGATTATGTGGTTTAGAGCTTAAATCAGACTTGCCAATCTTAAACTGGTTTAGATTGGTTATCTTACATTCAGGGCACCACAAGATGCGCGGTTTTCGCACCAGAGCAGTTCCTACAGACTGGTCGAGCACAGAAATCGCAGAACCAACCTAACAGCACATGCTTATCCTCCTTCGCAGTGCAGACGAAACCGCAGAGATAGCAGTCCAACAGTTTATCGTGTTGACTCATTGTCTCCAAGACCGGGCGCACTCAAATTGCCGGTGCAGGTGAAACGGCCTATAATAGGCCTAAAATAGTTAAAAATTACATAAAAAACAAACTGTCACTACATCTAAAAATACATAGACACTACTAATTGAAAAATAGATTATTATCAATTTAAAAACTCTTCAACACTGTAAGGAGATTGATTTTCACTAAAATGTATGTTAAATCTTCAGCAAAAAGAATTTAGAAGGGAGTTCTGACAAGATAATATCAATCTGATTCAAAAACTCCGCAACTTGAGCCGAGGGTGGTCGGTAAATACAAAGAATATGCAATTTGTTTTGCTTACAAAAACATAACGAAAACTCAAAAGCACCCTCGTCTAGTAGCCACTTAAATTTGTCAATAGTCACAAAGCAATTAATAAAGCGGGACAATTTCCTGACTAAGTTTAAGGTGCCACCATGCAATGAATTCTCCCTACAGAACATTGTGATTGGAGCATAATCCTGTATATAAAAACATTCATCTCGCAATTGCCAGTGGTCAGTAATTACAACAATATCAGGAAAATTCATACATTCTAAAAATATATAAAAGTCATTACATTTATTTCTTAATGATTGAATATTTAGTAGTATCAGAGATAATTCAGAAGTGACACTACTTGGTGTACTCCCAAAGCCAGCTTTAGTGGCAGCCTCCTCATCAGGAGGTGATACTATAAAAAATTATTACAATCACTCTCATTGCTTTCATCAGCAGGTGCAATATCAATATTAACAATGATCGGACTCTCACTGTTGTCACAACCTACTGTTCTCTCTGTGTGGCTCTGGGCATCAGATACCTGGTTCATAATATATCATCCTCCACCACAAGTACATGCTCAGTACTATTAGCCCTTTGACCTTCGAAACGAAAATTTTGAGATACTTTAGAAGCATCATGAGGCTTTATAAAGATAAGATTTTTTTGTTTAATTATATTATTAGGTAGAATAGTGTCAGCCAAGGAGTGACAAATAGATTTGTTGCTCATTTTTATACCATTTGGTGAGTTACAATCAACAAAATAAATATTATTATATGACACATAGTTTACTCTATCAAAAATACTTTTGAGCTTATTGTTAAATCTAAAAATATTCATATTATTTGTATATATGTATGAGTATCTGAGTCTTTCAAAAATGTACTATCATTGTCTCAAATGTAGCAAATCAAGTGCTGATTATTTCAAGCACGAGCCCCGAGGAGCCGGATTAGGGTATCGGCGGGGGGCGGTCAATGACAGGGATTAATTTATCTGCAACAGGTTGGGACTTAATCAGTTTCCGTTTTTGAAACTATGGTCTGCTCTACACGAAGTATTAACAACTTTGGGACGAACCCAGTGCCTGTTAATTACTTGAGAGTGACGTTGGATCCCAATTTAAGACGGGATAAGTATGGAGAATGTTTTGTGATAGCATTTCGGCTCGTAGACAGTTGGCTGATAAGGTCTTTGCATCCATTTTGAGGATGGCATATTTTGCTCTCTTCCATTCAAAGCTTGCCTACGCCATTGTTCCTTGGGGCCATTCGTCCATTCGCCACCGTCTGTTTGGATTTCAAAGTAGGGCTGTGAGAAATAGAATCGTAGGTGGTTTGGGCTACCAAGATGATTGCAGGGACACATTTACGGGGCTGGGCATTCTCGACATGCCCTGAAGTGTGTAATGTACATAAAACACAATTTAACTCACTACGGTACACATATAGACTATCATGACTATGAACTAGGCAAAGACACATCAAGGATCATCTTTGTGTGGAGTGCTTTCTTTTCACTGGAAGCGCTTTTTGAGGTTGTACCAAACTATCTTTGATTGTCTTTTATGTATATTTGCTAGTATTATATTTGTTTTATTGTAAGTATGTACTTTATTGTATATGACTGAATGTTTTATTTTATGTGACTATGTATGTATTTGTGAATTATTAGTGTATTTATATTTTATTATTACATTTATCTTCATTGCTCTATGCTATCATTGAATCATACTTTCTGGTGTATGGGACAACACTACATTTCTCAATGTTATTCAAGTCGTCCTGAAACAACAAGGCATCCTGACTGGAAAGGCTCAAGTAAATTTTCAATTTTCACTATTCTGTCGTCAATAGGTAGACCTAGGAATTTGTTGACCTGGAGGTTAGCTACAGGTTGGGTATCCAATAGAATGTTATTTATTTATTTATACACACAGTACACTACAGAATCATACAATTCTAAATGGTACATTAAAGCACATCATAAATCGATAAAAGCTATTTGAACACATTCTTAAGACATTAGTTGTCTCTTTAATGCAGACAGATTAACCAATAAAATATTGTAATGCGAAAAACAACTATTGTAATTACTCACTAGTCTATTTTCAACCATAATTTGTCCGATGCCTTTCTTCAAAAAACAGTTGATGCTGTCTGGTCCGCCTTAGTCGCGCATGTAAAGAAATTTTGTTTAATATACATTCGCAATCAATTGCACCATTGACTATTTTGTGGAGAAATATTAAAAGAGCCTTTTTCCTGCGGAATTCTAAAGTTTGCAGACCACACAATAGCAGCCTAATCTCATAGGAAAGGTCGTGGCATGGAAAATTAAATTTAATTTTGCGAATTTGTTTTGTACCCTTTCCAGTTTTTTTAAATGACATTGCTAATGAAGGTTCCATATTACAGAACAGTACTCCATAAATATGCCTTGTGTTTCGCTTTATAAAACCCAATAACCGAAAGCCTTTATGAATGATGTTATCTATGTGTAAAATAAATGACAGATTGTTAAAAAAAATATGATGCATTCTGTGGTTCATTACACTTAAAAAATCGTAAAACCTTACATTTGCTTACATTAATATTTAAATAGTTATTATTACACCAGCGCACGAAATTATCGAGGTCCAATTGTAAATGTTTCTTACCAGGGACGACAACAGAATGCAATTTAAAGTCGTCTGCATATAGGAAGCAATATGATTTCTGAAAGCAACGCACAACATCGTTTATAAAAAGTACAAACAAGATAGGACCAATATGCGAACCTTGAGGAACGCCCGATGTTACCAACGCTTCGTTGGAAATTGCCCCACATACAGTAACACGTTGGGTTCGTAGAGTTAAGTATGATTTTATCTATTCCAGATACATGCCCCGGACACCAATATCAAAAAGCTTTCTTAAGAGCAGTTGATGACAAACACTATCAAATGCCTTCAACAAGTCTATATTTACAGCATCAACCTGGTTTCCGGCTTCTACTGAAGAGACCAGAAAATTGTAATGTACAGCCAATTTAGTTGATGTTGAACTTCCTTTATAAAAACCATGTTGTTCAGCTATTATATAATGTTTATATGTGTTAAAAAGTTCATCGCTTATGATTGCTTCAAATACTTTGGGTATTATAGAGAGCAGAGAGATTCCACAATAGTTTTCAATCTCACTTTTATCACCAGTTTTAAATATTGGAATCAAATTTGAATATTTCCAGACATCTGCATCTGGGAAAACTCCGCTACTAAAAGATCTCTGGAATAATGTACACAATGGTCCCGCCAAGGATAAATTGCAGTTCTTTAATAAACCGTCTCTCTATGACTTTTGCTAAAGTTGGCAACATTGAAATGGGATGATAATCTGAACATAATTCGGGATCGCCCCTTTAAAAAAAAAGGGACGCCTGTTGCTTGTTTTCAGCAAGATGGAAAAATCCCCATAGAGAAACCAATTTATAGCTACGGCCATAGTATGAATGGCAATATATGGAAGCCTGGTAAGGCGGTTTGTCCATTGCATCCGAGATCCGAGATGACGGACCGAAGTGGCTGGATATGATATTTAAATCACCGTTTGTCCACACAGCGTCCGAGATCCATCTCGGATGTCGGACGCTGTGTGGACAAACAGCGACTTAAATATCATAGCCAGCCACTTCGGTCCGTGATCTCGGCTCTCGGAATCGGATGCAGTGGCCAAACCGCCTAAGAACCCTTAATATTATCCTATCCCATTCGGTTGTGTTCTTATTTTTAATGTCTTTAACATTTGTTCCAGTTCATTGATGTCCGTCACTTGGCGAAATTAAAAAGGTGTCTCCTACTGAAATATCCGTAAGGTATCCCAAAGTGTCTCCCCTGTCCGTCACTCTCCTCGACAACTCGCCCGCAATTGTACAATAAAATGAATTTAAATCGTCTGCATCAATAAATGCCACAATCATGCGATCCACTCTTTGCGCCACTCAAATCTCTAACAAAATTCCAAGATTCCTTTTGTTTATTGTAACTTTTTTTTTATTCTGTTACGAAAATAATCACGCTTTGCTAGAGCAATAAGTTTCCTATATATTTGCCAGTATTTATTAAAGTATTCCATAAATATAGAATTATTAAAGAAAAACTGCAGTGTTTTATGCAAGCAACGCATATTTTGTGCCGCTGTCTTCAAACCCTTGATAAACCAAGGGCTATTGCTTTTCTTTTTCAAAGTGCTGGCCGCAAACAAACCTAGCAACATATAATGAAATTGATCAAGTTGATTTATCGAGTTAAATATTTCATTCTACCTGGCAGCAGGACACAATTCAGTAAACCTAATGAATTTTTTCCTTGTACCTACCTCAACGTTTATATGTTCGTCCTTTATTACACTATACACTAATTCTAAATGAATGGCTTCATGGTCTGATATACGCGCTTTTTTTACATTTTTTAGTTTGTTTAGTTAGTAATCCAGTAGCTCAGCAGATGACTGAGTGATTCTCATAGGTTCCCTCACATGTATCGTTAGATCGAAAGAATAGAACATACTGCTAATTAAATTAACATTTGAGTGATAATCTATATTAAAGTCGCCTGATAAAATAATATTCGTACGAGAAGGAATCTCAGAGAACAAAAGCTCCAGTCTAGATATAAATAAATTTGCATTTGCCTTTGGAGGCCTCTATAAACAAATAATAAAAGCATTCAAATGATGTGAACAAACCCCAGAGAATTTTGAGAAATTTTAATAGGTATGCCAAATCGGCAAATTATCCAGAAGTCTAGCTCGTTAGTAATTAGCTGTCCTATTCAACAAGATTGATTGATTGATGAATTCCTTTAAAACCCTAACTACTATTCTACTGCTACAGTCAGCACCCCCTTTATTGCCCTTCTAAAATACTTCACAGTATGACAGGTTCTAAATTGATGAGGTAGATTGCGTTTCAGGGTATCTTGCTATGAAACTTGTATCTCAGACTAACCGTCATAAATCTTTATAGCCTGCAGTGCGCTTATTAAGCGTTTAGGCATATAAATGAATTTCCCAGATGGGAAAGAACTATTTTTTTATAGAACGAGAGACAATAATAATTATTTTTATGTCCCTGGTTCAGGAGATATTTGAAATAAGTGTATTAAAACTATAGTTATCTACCGTTTCAAATTAAAACATTGAACATTTTATTCTTTGTAAACAAATACTAAAGACAATACTGGCTAATCACCCGTGTTTTTTTTGTATAGGAACTTTTGAACGGTCTTTAGTTTAATGTTTGTTGTATATTTTTCTAGCTGACTTTACGTTCGCACTGTGATTGCGTTTTAATATTTTGGTAATTCCGATAGTTGCATGTATTTATGTTTGAAAATAAACCATTTGTATTTGTATTAACCAAGCAATCTATTGTCAACAAGAAATAAAAAATAATAATAAAACCACAAAAGAGAACAAATTGGGAAACTATGTATGTTATGTCAATACACTACCTAGACATTACAATGAAAATAATCGGTATTAGCTTTAATCCTTTATACAGACCACAAATAGTGTACACACTTAAGAACCTTATTCCAAACAATCAATAAGCTGATAATCCATTGAAAGGCCATCAGTGATATATTGTCAACTAACATAAAATCATACAGTGGAAAGTTTGAACTTAACCTTGAATCGCAATTATAAATTGTTGTTAATTAAAGTATAAACTGTTATGATTAACCGTGTTGACAATTCAAAACAATACTCGAAGTAGAGGTCAAAGTTTGACATAAAAAGCTGTGCAGCAGCCCATACCGGCAGACTTTGATCTCCAGTGCGAACTATCGAAAAGGAGAAGCCCCTCTGGCAGATCAAAGCTCTCTCTCACTTTAAAAAAGACCTATCAGTGCGAACTACTGAAAGGGAAAAGCCACTCTGATCAGACACGCCTTAAAAGTGAATCAGTGAAAATTAATAACGCCATAAGGCAAAGTTCTGTTTAAATTAACTACAAATAAAAAGTAAACTACGTAACTAAATATTCCGCCACATCAAATAATCTATCCACCCGTCAGTCTAATAGTAACAGCCCTTCAGACTAGCTCTCCCTCTCTCTCTCGCTGCTGTTCGTGGTTAACATTTTCGCGAGGAATATCCCAGGAGACCTACGAGATAGGTATGCATTCCCGAATATTTTGGTAATACTTACAACCTTCTATACTCAACCTGAAGTTAATAAACCAAGCCTTTTTTACACCCAGTGTTTCTATCCATCTCACCCAACTACCTATATCTGAGCTCCGTCTCCTAAAAGAGCACAGCGCAACTACTGCAACGAAGTCAGGTCCATAGGCAACAATCGGTAGGAGCGTATATGTGACAATATCTGAAAATAAAGATGTTTTATTTATTCATCGGTGAAAGTCAGTCGTTAGTAAGTCCTTGATGTAAAGTAGGAAGACCAAGAATTTATTCAGTCAAGCATAAATAAGTAATTCCCAGATGCACTTTCTGCAGCTGATCCTGTCCTGACAAATTATCAAATTAATGTAATGTGGTTCGGTTATTCTATATTTGTTCTTTCAGATTTGGATGACGATAACACATTTAAAAAACGAGAGATTAAATGTCGAAATATTAGGAAGAGCGATACTTATCGCAGAAGATCACATTCGCCGAAAGACAGGGGCGATAAAACAGATAGTCGAAAGGACAAAAAGGAGTATCCTACGAACTGGACAGAGTACAAGGAACTGGAGTTAGACCCGCACAAGGATTCGTTATTGAAGTCAAAGCTATTGAAAAAGTCCAGAGATAAGGCATTTGAGTAAGTAAAGGATTCGATAAGACATACCTAATGTTTCATATTACTTAATTATAATCTCTCATCTTGCTACCATATATATTTTGCTGTAGCAAAAGCAGGTAGGTACATGTAATTAAATACTAAATAGATTACATATCAACTAAAATCCTGAAAATAATAAACCCGAATAATGTAAACCATTTTTCCTACAACCGCCCATGAAAAGGACACAAAAAGCGCTCTTTAGATTTTTAAGAACACGAGTAATATTACACACGTGCTGAAAACTACTTTTCAGTGCGAGTGATGAAAAGTACTTGTCGCGTCATCCTCATCTGTCGAGTTAAAGTGTCAAATCAAAATGCTGTCAAGTTCACAGCATCTGTTATCTGTTCAAATAGTCGTGTTGAAATTACTTTTCAACATGTGTGTGGAAAAATTTTTCAACACGCATGTGATATAAGACATTTTCTAGCCACGTTAACTGCTATTTTTTCACATAATTTACATAATTATATTTAACTGTTCTACATACATACTATGTGTTTGCAGGTTCAAAAGATATTTTAATTTTCAAGCGCCTCCCGCGCTAATTGAGACATACAAGTGTCTGTCCAAAACGGGAGAAGCAACCTGGATACCATTTTCATATTTAAGGTGAGTTCAAGCATGCCTCGAAATTGGTCGTTAGATATTAATCGGGACGCGAAAAGCTTCATGTGTAGAGCAAAGTTCGCATTTATAAAAATCGGTTTCTTTTACAGATGCACTGCCTCAAAACCCCAAATATTGTATAGTACAAATCAGCACGTTATATCAAGAAGCCTAACCAGAGATCAGCTGTTTGCCCTAATACCTGAAGAAAGAAAACTTGCGATAGAAAAATTGGAGAAATGTTCGAGGTAACATTGTTCTCTTCTTAGCTCTCTCAGCATGTAGGTATATTAATTAAATTTACTAGATATATGTATATTCCTTTTAGGTCCGAACCTGATAGCATGCCTCTAACAGTTAGGAAGTGGTACCCTCGAAACTGGAAGAAAATCGACCATTCTGAAGCAAAACTTTTAGAGAAGTCAGTTGGGCTCTCTTTTCTTCAAAGCTACTCGGACGAGGAGGAAGAAGATACATTAGAAGACAATAATACAGCCACAGTCGTAGAGAAGGTAGTTGAAGCAGTTCAAGAGAAGAAACATGCTAATTTCGTTGAAGATAAGAAAATTATAGAGTTTGATGAAGACGAATCTGATTTACCTCAAGATATAGAGGAATTCACTCCATCAGCCACTCCCAAAGCAATTTTAAGTGACTTTGAAAAAGTTATCGAGAAAGAAGACCTCAGAGAAGTACTAAATTCTAAAAAATTAAAATGGGATGCATGTTCATATGCAGTAGAACAAAAGGATATTTCAAATGACCACACCCCTCCAATTGATGAGAAAGAAGAAGGTGAGGTGGTTTCAGAAGAAGAGCAAGAATATCATGAAGAAAGCCTTGCAGATATAGGTACTGACGAGTATGAAAAAACCAAAGAGGAACTTGAAGAACTGGAAGCGGCTCTTAGGTCTTCCGCTGATTATCTAGAGAGTGTCAGTGTAAGCAAAGATATATCGAGAAAAAGCGACAAAAAGAAGAAGAAAGTCAAGAAAAAACGCAAAAAGAGTCCTAGCGACAAAATATCAAAAAGCAAGCCCTCCAAGAAAAAGATTAAGAAAGTAAAATACGATAGCTCGAGCTTTTCCGAGTCTTCGGAATCTGAAGAAGTTAGTAAGAAACAGAAGCAAAAAATTAAAAAGAAAGCTTTCAAAACCAAGTCGGACAAAGATAAGAAACGCAAGGAAAAAAAGAAAAAAATTAAAAAGAAGAAGGTTGATGCTATTGCCGAGAAAAAAGACGAATTTGATATAGATTTGAAGATTAACTTGCACAAGAAAAAAAAGAAAAAGAAGAAAAATCCGAGCGAAAAAAGTAGAAAAAGAACCGTTAGTTCAGATTCACGAAGTAAAGGTTCAGATGAAAAAATTAGCGTGGATACAACCCAAGAAGATTATGAAGATGATATCAAGTTTTTCGCGGCAAGATTTGACGCTGAAGATAAGCTAAAAGGCAAAGCCAAGCATAAAACTAAAACTAATATCACTTTAGAAGAATTGCCCATTCACTCAAAGACTGAGGAAAAGACTCAAAAGCGAAAGTCCAAGTGGGAGAGCAGCGAGTCTGACAGTTTATTTTCGCCCGAGATGACCCGAAAGAAAAATGATCAGAGGCATAAAGAAGAACCTGCCAAAAAAAATAAAGACAAAGAAAAAGGTGATGACGAAGAAGCTTTAAAGAAAGATGAAATCAAAATAGATCTTCTAAAAATGAACGAAGATTACTTGAGGGAACAAAAGAGAAAAGAAGATGGAGAGTTTTCTGTCATCGCCAAAGAAGGCGATGGTGATACACATAAAGGGGATGGCCATGGTATATCCGAAGACTATCACGTTTCAAAAAAAAGTAGGTCTTCATCTACAGAGCAGAGTAAAGAGAAACTGAAGGCGGAGGAAAAATATCAGAAAGAAGTGAACCATTCCACCGAAAGTTTAAGTGGCAAGGTCGGCAACGCAGTAATTAATCTTGAAAAATCCGATGAAGAAATCGATAGAACAATTTCAGAAAGCAAACTGTCGGACACATCGCAACACAATATGGATCCTGAGGAATTGAAGGGTAAAACTAGTACAAAAGAAAATAAAAAGTTAATTGATGATAGTCACCCCGATTGGGAACAAATAAGGAATAAAAGAAAACGACGTAGGCCAGATAGTCTTCAGAAAAAAGCAGATAAAAAAACTAAACATGATTTAACTTATGATTCAATTGCAGACGTTGAGGAATGGCCATCCCCTGAAGTTACTTCGTTAGTAAATATTAAAAAAGAAAAAGACATTATTGATGTAGATACTAATGAGCGTAAGAACAGTTCTTGGGAATCTGATGAAGAATTGTTATATTACCAAATGGACAGAGAGCAGTCGTTAGATTTGGAAATTCCTCTGAACATCAAGTCGTTTTCTAGGAGGGACATCAAAGCGGAAAAAGATGTTTTGCACGACGAGAAAATTCAGAAACAGCCTGTAGTTCTGCATTTTGAAGTCAACAAAGTTGGAAAGGAAACGATAAAAGAAAAACAGTTAGATTCACAGTTGCATCAATTACAAGCAGAACAAACATCAGACTTAGAGTTTCAGACGAAAACGAAGAGAACTGAAGAATCAGAGTGTATTGATTTAGAATTAGAAGTGCAAACTCCTACAAAAAAGAGACGCTGGGACATTAAAACTTCTTCTGTCTGTATTCCTATAATTAAATCTGAGCAAATAGGCGAAATTGTTAACTTGGACGCTAATAATTCCAATAATTGTATCACTTTGGAAAACGAGTATGAAGAATTTATGAGGGCTGTCACCACTACGGACAAAAACAGTCAGATAATCGATGTTAGTAAGTCAGTTGCCATTGACAGTAGTAGCTCCGATTTTTCAGTTAATTTGGTAGATGATTCTAAATGCAAAAGTAAATTAAGTTTATCTTTCGACCAATCTCCAATGAAAAAGTCATCGATTAACGAGCTCAAAAACCTTGAAACAGCTTTTCAACCTGTAATGAATATTCCTACTATTCAAATTCCTCTACCGCCAGTAGTCGCATCAGAACAAATCAAACCTGTTCCAGTGCCTTCACCTTCGCTTGAAGCAGTTATAGATCTTAATAAGCCGTTGATTAATCTTAGTTTGTCCGCCAACGTTACTCAGAACATAACTTTAAGCTTGGCAACTAGTCTACCAAGCATTCCACCTCCTATAACCTCCAGTATCGATATATCCAAGACGAGCCTGGAAATCACTAGGCCAGTTTCTAACGATACCTTAGTTAACAACTTTCCATGTGATACTCCTGTGGACGTGACTGCCGTGAAGTTAAGTCATATACCAGTTCCTCTGAATCTAGAAACTTTGCCATCAAATAGTCCAGCGAAAGTTATTCCTAGTGCAACTGTTGTAGGACCAAGTACTGAACAGAGTAGGCATCAGAAAATAATTTTTACTGCTCTGACTCTTCCATCTAAAAAATTGTTGGATAACTCAAAGTTGAATTTGGATGATTCTGACAATGATGACCAAAACGCCGTTGAGGAAATAAAGCGTAAAAGACTGGAAGCCCTTATAGAAGACAACAAACGGGAGTCATTGAAAGAGCGACCATTTAAATTACCTATTATGGAAGAAAATATTGCAGCAGAAATTAACGTTAAGGTCAAAAGTCCTAGTAGCCAGCCAGGTACTAATAGCGAAGAACATTCTAGGAAAACTAGTCCTCATAAAACTTCGTCTGGTAGTGATCGACGTGCAGAAACATCTCCTAGATCCATCAAAAGGGATTCACCACCCTCCATAAGACGGGGCAGAGATTCGCCAATTCGACGCAGGGAGACGTCGCCCAAAAGGCGATCTTCACCTTCTAAAAGAAGGTCACCTAGAAGATCGCCCAAACGGCGGAGCCCAGTTAGGAGGAAGAAATCTCCTGGAAGACGCAGTATTTCTCCGAGAAGACGACGTAGCAGTATCTCTCCTAGAAGACGCATCAGGAGCCCTTCTCCAAGGAGAAAACGTAGCCCATCACCAACTAGATGCAATAGAAGTAATTCTCCTAGAAGTAGACGGTCCAGTACAGCTAAAGATAGCCGTTTCGATCCCAGCCCTTCTCAAAGAAAGTCTAGTGGACGCACTAGATCTCCGGCAAATCAACGGGGAACTTCGCCATTGAAACGCAGCGTAGCCGATTCGACTATAAGCGATGACCAGCTGCCGCAAGCAGGCGACTATTGCGATCCTATGCTACCTACTAAGCAGCAGGAGAAAGAGAGATGCTTCAATTCACCGAAACGGGTCCCTTTGGATGTCCGAATTAGCCAAGTGTTGGGGTACGACGAACATAGCGAGGCTTCTCCGAAACCAACAAGTTCTACCCCGCTAATTTATCAAAACGAGGTTTCGCAGCAGCAGCAGCATCAGCTTTACCATTTCGGCGGCGAGCAATATAGTAGTATACAGTCGCAAGTTACTACGCCGACGATGAGAAACGTTAATGTTTCCAGAACCCCCCAGAGTACTTATAGACAAGTGGGAAATATGCTTCAAATTGTGCCAACCGAGAATCTGAGTGATATTCCTATGCCACATCAGATGTCTCAAACTAATATGTCGCCTTGTACATCGATGAGGAGTTATCCGCCAAGTGTAGTAGAGGTGAGCTTGTAACTGTTTAGAATCTATCGAAGTTGTTATTTAATTTTTTTATTGGCATTTCAGCATAAACCACTACGCCCTAAAACGGTCGAATTGAGAACGAAAATCCTGCAAGTTGGCAACATGCTACAAATTGTCCCCACCGAAATGGTTCCAACTGAACTGATACCAGTTCCTCCCGTTCATGCTGAGGTAAATATACCTACCTACGATATACGAATAAATTATTATTTTATTGATTGAAAATTACATTTAGGTGAAAACCGAAAAAATCGAAGAACCTTTGTTCGAAACACCTGTTGCTCCTGCTGCGTCTCCGGAAAAACCGTCGGCCGAAGCATCTATGCTACTCAAAGTGGCCGAAAGAAGAGCAGAGAGGGAAAATAGACGACAGCAGCGGGAAAAACGCAGGAAAGAAAAGGAAAGGAGGCGGAAAGAGAAAGAGAAGACGCGGCAAGCCAAGTTGAAGGTCAAGACTGAGAATATGATAAAGGTGAGCATGTGCTTGTTTAGTCTCTTAGATAAGCTGTTTATCTATATGGGCGAGAGGTGACTTGATCCCTCTAAATCTTCCTCGCGAATTATTTTACTATAAAAATAATTTATGCATAATTAAAAACAGTAGGTACTACGCAGTACTACACAATAAAATCCCTATTTATTTTCTTTAAGCTTATTGAAAAAAAAACTGACATTGAGATTTCAGTCATATATAAACGTAGATAATTTACAACATGTATTCAGCATAGTTTTATTCCTGACCAATCTACACGGCGGGCAAAATTAAATTGGAACCTTCTTTAATGCTTAATAACGTTTTTATTTTCAAAGGACTTTTTATCATTTTGGTGGGAATCCTTTTTTAATGCTTAATGACTTTATTTTCAAACGATTTTTACCTTTTTTGGATATGTTATGGCCTAATATATTAGAATCAAAAAAAACTTTGCAAAGCGGGTCTAGTTCAGTGGCATACAGCAATTTTGCATTTACTTAAACTTTTAAGAACTAATTTAATGTACGCCCCTGAAGTAGACCCGCTTTACAACGTTCTTTTTGGATATAATATCTTAGGCCATAACATATGTAAAAGTGACAAAAAAATCCTTTGAAAATAAAAAGTCATTAAGCATTAAAAAATGATCCAGTATAACTTAGCCCCCAAAACATGGTTTTGCCAAAATTAAAGTATCAATTTTAACTTTGTTTGTATTGACCTGTTTTTTTTAATGGTCAATATTCCGAACCCTTTCAAAACTTTTTTGCCCATTTTTACATCTTTATTTAATTTGGCCGATTTTTTGCAACGACCTGAAATACATTGGTTTTGAAAATGTAATCCCAATACCTTAAGCCATAACATATCCAAAAATTATAAAAAATCCTTTGAAAATAAGAAAGTTATTAAGCATTAAGGAAGGTTCCAATTTAATAATGCCCACAGTGTACACTAACATCTACTTGTCATTGTATTGATAGACAAATTGGCGACTCTTTGCTCTAGTGTGAATTTAAATAAACAACTTTGGAATTCTTTTTACATTCTTAATAGAAAAGTTAAAGTTAAGCTTGGTACAGCTATCTGAATACACAGTTCAACACTACAGGATTCCACAGGGTCTCTCACCTTGACTCTTTCTTCTAATTATTAACGACTTGTAGAAAACCTTAATTTGGCAAGTTATTCTTTATACTGGCGATACATCTATAGTTGTGTCTAGTCCACACCTTGATACTCTTATATTAACCAAACAAACCTTATCTTATTTTAAAAACTTGTCTCAAATAAACCGACTATTAACGAAAGTAAAACTCAGTGGTTTTTAAGAGACGTGAAGCGTAAAATTTCTTTTTTTGACATGAAAGGTGTGGACATTAAAGGCAAAGTTTGTAGGACTACCTACATTGTAGACAGGCAACTAACGTGAGAACAACATATTGATCACTTTATTTGCTGATAAATTAAAGTCATCTTGCTTTATAATGATTACCAAATATAAATTTGAAAAATGTCTTAACCTCTAGTTCGAACATGTAAGCAGTTACTTAATGTTTATTATTTGTTTACTCTTCGCTGAATGATAGTCATTTAAAGTGTATGATTTTATGTTAGGAATAGGACACTGATTTGAATCGATCGCATTATGTGACCGAAACCTGGCGACCAAACTTTAAATCACAAAATATATTCCCACTACCATGGATTTGGATTATGAAGGCCACTTTATGTCATATTCATGATTTTCAAATGGTTTCTGACGTTCATGTCATTGAACAGCATATTATAGGAAACACCCTCATTCCTTTAGAAGCACTAAAATATATATATATA
>MU187281.1:37686-77046 GCA_016904865.1 Pissodes strobi | reverse complement strand
ACCTCATTATCTTACTGCCACAGATTACTCCTACCAGATGCGAATCTTTTAATAACTTTCCTATACAAAGTTTTCGCGATCTGGTCTTTACGTATAGTGCAGCGAGCCGCTTCGAGAGTAAATTTGGAGAACGGAGTTTTCCAACATTGGCGTCGTTTAATTATGTGGAAATATGAAGTTGGCGAGTTGCGCCATGGATTTCATTCCATTTATTCATTCTATTTTAAAATATTAAAACATAAAAGGTAATTTGTGAATACTTTTCTTTTGAAATTGAGTAAATAAATATCAAAAACTAAAAGAAAAACACCTTTATTTGGCTCTACATATATACATTTAAAGATGGGAGAGAATGGTAATTTTTTTATTGGTTTTTTGATATTTTCTTAAACTCTTAAGGTTTCTGTTTGTATACTTCAGCATATAAAATATTCTTAACCGTATAAAAAGTTAAGTCACATATAATAGTGGAAAATATTCACAATGTTTGGTAAAGGGTATATTTTTCATAATTTCTAAATATTTTTAGATATATTATGTATCACAGAAACTTCATCAAATTGAGAGACAAATGCTTTTTCCAGCTTAAATATGAAGTAAATACATTTTTCATTGGGAGTTTTTAAACTGGGTAAACAAAATGGACTTATCTAAAGTTTTTGTTTCATTAGCAAATTGTATGCATACATCACATTTGTGAACTTGTAAAGTTTTATTTATTAAATAACCACATACATAACTAAAATTGTTCTGTAATGTTATATTGTCATTATGATAATCATGGTCCGGAAGTTTAATAGCAGCTTCTGCCTTTTCTGTTGTTATATCTTTGTTTCTAATATAGATCATTCACTACAGTTAATTTGGGCTAGCAAAACTCCCATGTCATTTTCACAATTCATATAGTCAGAGTCTAAAAAGTTTTGACAAAATGTTTTGCGAAAATATTTTTGGAACATATTTGGGGAAGGGTTAATACAATTTCCACCCTGTTGCCTAGTATTTCCAAAAAAGTTCTCTAAGCAGTCTTGATTTACCCTTCTTTTTGATATATTTAAATCCCACTGTAGAAAGCCGTTCCCATAGTACTTGAATGACCTTAATAGTTACCATCCAGGAAGTTGGAAACTTACAATTTAATGTTTTTTTTTTTTTTGATAATATAAACCCTCAAAAACATTTTTAAATTTGTTTGTATTTTTATAATCTGTTGGATTTAAAATGTCAGAGTTTGTCGAATTTTTCGATTACCTCCATTGTGCTCAGGAATTCAGGAGGAAGTGCGCCTAATTTCATTCCGACTCACATTAAAAAAAAGATTTGATTTGAGTGCAGTTTCGTCGATGCATAATACACAATATTTATCTAACCCAGCCATGTTTTTAACTTTAATACCGATCGAATAAAAAAATGCATTAATTGCTTAACCCTGGTTTGCAAATAGTATTCGCAGCGTTTTGTAGGTAGTTGTAAAATTTGTTTCATAAAGTTGTAGGCTTTTGGGCCACAAAAATTTGGCTATAACTTCTTCATTTTGCTTGTTTGGTTTTAAGGTCTGTTTGAATTTTAACAATTTCAGATAATGGTGTGTCGAGGTATCTTATCACATAAGCTTTTAAAGTATTCTAACCCTTGTTTTAATTCATATGTTGGTCTAATACGGGTGCTTAGAAGCCGCCTATTTAGCGATCGAATTTTATATTTCAATTTATTCTTTCGAGGAGTACCTGCTGTAAAACTGTGTGGAATTTCCGTTTTTATGTGTTTTAATGAAGAACCACTTCCTGAAGGATTGGATTGATCTTCGTTTTTGGCCACAGCAGAATCTAAAAAATAGATCTATAAATTTTTTAACTTTAACTCTTCAATAGAGCGGTATAAGAATAAACTTAAGGGATAAAATCACCAAATACATCAATTGAATATTCTTAAAATATCTAAACTATAGTAAACATAAATAAAGGTACTCATTCGCAATTGAATTTTTTTAAAGAAACTTTCATCGATAATCATACCGACAGTGGGTCATTATATTCTGGAGTTGGATCTCTAATCAATAAATGTTATATAGATCAACCAGATTTGATGATATTGTACTTCTCTTTTTAAAATCAATTTTAAAGTTAGTTAACATTCTAAAAATAGTGTTTTGCAATATTATAGTAAACATAATGAAAATATATGTATAATATACACCCACATTCCTTCTTTTTCTATAATAATGCTTCCGTCGGTGTTGGTAGGACATATTTCTGCTACATTTATGGAGGATGTATCTAAAATGGCATTTTTATTATGATGTTTCTTATTACAAGTTGTTATTCTATAATTTTATTTATTAAATGTATTAATGATATATAATTAGAAAAAAAAACCTTCATGATGAGGTACGGTACATACCTGATAAAACAAAAATCTTTATTGATGGTTCTCCGTCGTCGGCGTCGATAGAGGGATAGCATGATTGATCTGAACTATACAAAACCGTTGGAATTGCATTGTGAAACAAACGTTTTCTTCCAGATGTAATGAACTTATTTTCAAAATGTTTCTCGTACAGACGAAAATTATTGATATTTTTTCCAAGTAGATCTTCTCTATGGGAGGCTTTTTTCCAAGTAGATCTTCTCTATGGGAGGCTTTAAGCCAACCTTCATACCTGAAAATAATTTTAAGCAATTGTTTATGTGAAGTAGATACAAAAATATGTTTTACGTTCATCATTTGTACATAGCTGGAAGGATCTTTAGGAAAATTAAAAGGCGAATACTCGCCTCCAATCCTGGAAGGACAACACCGGTATACAAACTTATATCCAGGCATTTTACATAAAATAATGTAACTAACAAATATAAAAAAGCATCTAGTTAATTAAAATTACACTACATCTTAATACAACCACAATAAAAAACATAAAGTCAACGCAACAAAACTGCTGTAATCATATTTACCCTCTATCTATTTCACTGAGACGATCGCATACGCTAGAATCATCAATGTACTGATCTATTCAACGTTCGACGCCGGATTAAATACGATGGCGGCTGCCACTTTAACAATTCTCTAAATCGGGTCACCCCGGTCACCGTCGGAAGCGTAAGATTCGCATCTGGTAGGAGTAGGAGTAATCTGTATTACTGCTCTATAAGGCCCAGATAAGGCCATCTCTGGAATGCTGTTCCCATTTGTGGAGCTCGGCAGAGGGGAGCAGTCCGTCTTAAAGACCTTGATAGCTTTGAGCATCGAAAAAAAGTGGCGGATTTATCTCTTTACCACCGTCTATAGACATTCTAATAAGTCCGCTCACTTCAGCGTACCGTGGAAAATACTGCCGTTGACCTTGAACACACTCGGCCACGGTACAGCAGACGAATGCGTGCAGCTACGGTGTACGATCAATATGAATAGTCCAATTGCCGCTACCGATTATTTTTATACAGGGAGCGTTCTATTAGGAATACATGATATGAATATGATTATGTATTAATGTTTGGATTATTTATTTGTTATGAATAATTGTCTTATTTATAGCTCATTAATGATACTACTTTGTAATAGTTATTTATTATTATAATAAAAAAGTAAATAATAAACGAAATATTATCTACGATAAGGATAAAAATACCAGTACGTATATAAAGTTAATACGAAACCCAAAAACAACTGGTATTGTTTAATTACTAACACAAATTACAAAATATAACAGGAAAATAGCGACAATGGAACAATTTTAACCTGATATTTTCGGCTGTCGATAGTTATCGATATCTTATAACATTTTGTTATTAATATAACAAATGCGTTGTCACAGTGGATGTCGTCTTTAACAAAAAAAAAATGGAAACACCATCTAACTCGTGCTACACCCATATCTTAACCCAAACATTAAAAGTGTTTTCCATCTAGGGTTTTTTTTATTCTTAATTAGTGGTTAAAACAGCGATCAAACTTACTTATAATCATATATAACTCAACTTATATAAATAATTTGGATGAAGGTAAATATAAATCCACAAGTTTTACGCTATTTTGATATCTTTGGATTCATGAAAGTGATTTTTCAAAGCCATACATGTAACGACACGTTTTGGAATATTCGTCTCGCAAAAGAGATAAAGTATATGACTCTCTCTCTCTCCCCTCTTTCTCTTTTATGGAATCGGTAAAGAATTATTCAATTTTTATGAGACGAAGTGAAACTAACCGAAAGTTGATTGGACCACTAACCCGAACTAACCAATTCTATTAAAATTGATTATAACGTATCGGAACTGGTTCAAATGATTAAAACAAGTTGAGACTAAGTAAAACTAACCGGAAGCTGATTCGACGACTCACCCAAACTAACCAAATCTTAAATTATAACATATCGGATCCGGTTCAAAAGACTAAAATAAGTGAGACTAAGTGAAAATAACCGAAAGTTGATTAGACGACTAACCAAAACTAACCAAATGTATTAAAATTGATTAAATCGTATCGTAACCGGTTCAAATGTCTAAAATAAACTGAGACTAAGTGAAACTAACCGAAAGTTGATTCGACGACTAACCCAAACTAACCAAATCTATTAAAATTGATTATAACGTACCGGAAACGACTCAAATGGCTAAAATAAGTTGAGACTAAGTGAAACTAACCGAAATATGATTAGACGACTAACCAAAACTAACCAAATGTATTAACATTGATTAAATCGTATCGGAACCGGTTCAAATGTCTAAAATAAGCTGAGACTAAGTGAAGCTAACCGAAAGTTGATTCGACGACTACCCCAAATTAACCAAATCTATTAAAATGGATTATAACGATCGGAACCGGCTCAAATCACTAAAATAAGTTGAGACTAAGTGAAACTAACTGAAAGTTGATTAGACAACTAACTAAACATACCCAAATCTATTAAAATTGGTTATAACATATCGAAGCCGACTTAAATGACGGAAATAAATTGAGACTAGGTGAAACAAACCAAAAGTTGATTAGACGACTAACCAAATCTATTAACATTGATTGTAACGTATCGGAACCGACTCAAATGACTAAAATAAGTTGAGACTAAGTGAAACTAACTAAAAGTTGATTAAATGACTAACCAAAACTAACCAAATCTCGGAACCGGCTCAAAAAAGTGAAATAAGTTGAGACTCGATAACGAAGTATTCTCTTCTATCACGTAGGTAAAGTCAACAGCACGGGTAATAAGTTTCGAAAAGAATGCGATAAAAAAAATTTGATTGCACTCAGCCTCTATCAAAACAATTAAAAACAAAAGTACTGCTATTGGCGGCGAACCTGTTTTTGTAGGTTTTTCCCCTCTGCCGCTCAGCCGTTGAACTGCATCAGCGGCAAGTCCGACTGTATACTGTGCTACTCGTGACTTTTTTTTATATCATTAAAAATTTGTATAAGTCTGCTGTAATTGCTACTACTTTTCTCTGCAGACTTTCAATGTATTGTTTCGTTTTTATTGAAATCTCGCAGATGGCGCAGGGCAGATTTGTAGATAAGGCTGCGTTGCCAGATTTAGTGTTTAATTCTATATCATTTTTAATTCAAATGGTACATTTATCTGTTTGACAATTTTATGTGAGTCAATAGCTGTGTTGTGCTGAATTTAAACCAACATCTATTATTCTTAAAATTATTGTTTTATATAACTTATTAAAGCGAGGCGAAGCGATAGTGATATTAAGCTGATAAGAATTGATAGTATTCATTGATCTATATCAAAGGTCGATAAGACGATTTGAACCGCATGATAATTTCTCTTGCTGACTATATTTTATTTTCTTATATTCCTTGCGTTTCTATACAAGCGTCTAGCGTCTGCGGTACAACTATTTGCAATCATGCGCGTCTGCGGTATAATTATTTGCAATCATGCGCAGCTTCTGTGCTTGTGATACTACGACCCGGGTTCGATTCCCGTCGGGGACAAGACATGTTTTTTGGTTATGTTTGTTAGGGTTAATATTGGTTTTGTGTTAGACAGGGTTGGTCATGCGTGTATCGAGCCCGTCTCAATGCGCTTATTTGATTAATTAAAGTTAGTTTCGAATATTTTTGCTTAATCTGGGATACTGACGATAGCGCGCGTTGCGAGTAGCACAGTACACGTGATTGAAGTGAATACTTCTTTATCGAGTTTCAACTCATTTTATTTATGTGAGCCGGTTCCAACACGTTATAATCAATTTTAATACATTTGGTTAGTTTTGGTTAGTCGTCTTATAAACTTTCAGTTAGTTTCACTTAGTCACAACTTATTTTAGACATTTGAACCGGTACGTTATAATCCATTTTAATAGATTTGGTTAGTTTGTGCTAGTCGCCGAATCAACTTTCAGTTAGTTTCACTTTGTCTCGACTTATTTTAGTGATTTCAACTAGTTCCGCTAGGTTATAATCAATTTTAATAGATTTGGTTAACTTGGGATAGTCGTCGAATCAACTTTCGGTTAGTTTCACTTAGTCTCAACTTACTTGGGACATTTGAACCGGTTCCGATACGTTATAATCAATTTTAATACATTTGGTTAGTCGTCTAATCAACTTCCAGTTAGTTTCACTTTGCCTCGACTTATTTTAGTCATTTCAACCGGTTCCGATAGGTTAGAATCAATTTTAATAGATTTGGTTAGATTGGGTTAGTTGTCAAATCAACTTTCGGTTAGTTCCACTTAGTCTCAACTTACTTGAGACATTTGAACCGGTTCCGATACGTCATAATCAATTTTAAAACATTTGGTTAGTTTTGGTTAGTCGTCTACTCAAATTTCGGTAATGTTTCACTTAGTCTCAACTTATTCTAGTTATTTTTCATTTTTAATAGATATGGTGAGATTGGGTCAGTCGTCGAATAAACTTTCTGTTAATTTCACTTCGTCTTAACTTATTTTAGACATCTGAACCGATTCCGATACGTTATAATAAAATTGAATAGATTTGGTTGGTTTGGGTTAATCGCCGAATCAACTTTCAGTTAGTTTCACTTTGCCTCGACTTATATTAGTGATTTCAACCGGTTCCGCTAGGTTATAATCAATTTTAATAGATTTGGTTAGTTTGGGTTTGTCGTCGAATCAACTTTCGGTTAGTTTCACTTAGTCTCAACTTACTTGAGACATTTGAACCGGTGCCGATACGTTATCAATTTTAATACATTTGGTTAGGTTTGGTTAGTCGTCTAATTAACTTTCAGTTAGTTTCACTTTGTCTCAACTTATTTTAGTCATTTCAACCGGTTTCGATAGGTTATAATCAATTTTAATAGATTTGGTTAGATTGGGTTAGTCGTCGAATCAAGTTTCGGTTAGTTTCACTTAGTCTCATCTTATTTTAGACACCTGAACCAGTCCCGATACGTTATAATCAATTTTAATACATTTGGTTAATTTTAGTTAATCGTCTATCAACTTTCGGTTAGTTTCACTTAGTCTCAACTTAGTTTAGTCATTTGAACCGGTTCCGATACGTTATAACCAATTTGAAAAATTTAGCTAGTTTGGGTTAGTCGTCCAATCAACTTTCTGTTAGTTTCACTTCGCCTCATAAAAATTTAATAATTCTTTACCAATTCCATAAGAGAGAAAGAGGGAGGGATCACGTGTAGTTACACAACAGTAATCAACAATACAATAAGAAAAACTACGCCTATCATTCTTTCCCATATATATTTTTTAATAGCGTATAGCGTGCGAAAACTCTTTCGTAAAAATACATTCACACCGTCCGATCGCGAAAGTACTTGCAAAAACTGAGTCACGGCTAAGCCGTGACGTTGATGTGTAGCCGATGGTCTAGGAGTTTGCGCAAGCAGGAGGGAAATTTTCCGCGGCACGCTCGAGTCAGGGGACTTATTAGAATATCTATAGACGGTGTCTTTACTATCGATACTACTACAGAAGGTGTTCGAATGTGCTGGCATTTATAATTCCGCCCGGACTTTGCCAAACAAAAACCTCCGTCAGACACAAGCTGTTCATCAACATACGATTCAGTTACGACCAATTAGGACGCCGCTATTACGGGACTCCTTTTTCTGGAGTATTGCCTCGCTTTGGAATGGACTTCCCAGTAACGTTTTACCGAAAACTACAATTTACAGCGCTTCAAGTCCAACGTCAACCGTCATCTCCGCACACGCACTGCTCGTTGAATGATATAGTATTTCCCTTTTGTGTGTCTGCCGAACATAAAAAAGTCATTTTTATTCGTAAGCTGATTACGCTATAAGATTGAAAAATAAACATTTTATACCTTTGTTATATCATTACCTTCATCAGTGTTCTAGCCTTGATGATGCGGGAACATGTACCTTGAGCTAATTTACTTATTCTTATAACGTGCCTAGTATTTGCACCTTGGGTGTCTCTAGAATCAGTACTTATTGAAAAATATTTCAGGTGAAGATAATCAAGAAACCGCCTTTATCGTTGGACGAGAGCGACTCGGATGACAATCTGCCCCCTCCGTCTCCTCCGCCTGGCTCGCCACCACCCCACATTTTTCCCTCACGCATCAAAGTGAATCCGGTCAACAACGTACCGGCCGCCTATCTCGCTTCTATTATACAAACTGCGCAACAGCAGCAGCAGCAGGTAAGGTTCAGAACCAATTTATTAATCTAACTTACTAACTATACATTTTTTTCCAAAATTACAGTGATATTATACTTATGTCTAGTTTTAAGTTGCAAATAACTGTATATCTTGAATCACATGTTTCCAAAGTGTATCTTTTACTCACTCCGCATGTGAGAAAAACACCTACGTGCGTAGAGGGCTAGTGTTGGCCCATTATTACACAACTATGCGTAAAAGCGTTTGTGTCAAGTTCCTTGAGAATATCCCTTCAACTGTGCTGCGTTAAGAATTCGCCAACAGTTGTTTGTGATTAGTTCACGGTTCACGTTTTATTTATTTAAGCGTTTCTGTCTAACAGGAAATCCATTTATAAGGCAATAATGTACAAATATAAGTGAAAAATACAAATTAGTGAATAGGTAACAATATTTAACACCTTGTGTTAGTTCATAGTTATAATAAATTGTATAATACAAATTCAAATCACAAATTATATAAAAATAAGTTTTTTAAGTTGATACGAGAACTGACTTAATAACATATGAAAAATATCGAGGTTGGCAGCAATATTGTTATACCGGGCACACATTTTATATATGGGTTATCTTAGCATTAGATTCTTTGATGCTGATGGCAGGTAGAATCAGGTCCTGGATCTTGTAGCAATAGGAAGAACACGGAAGAATAAACCACTCCGCGGCTGATCGGAGTCTACCAAACCGCTAACTAGTTTAAATAAAAATAATAAACAGATATAATTTCGCCTTTGGACAAGTGACGGAAATTCAAACCTACCAAGCAACAATGTATGATCGATACCACGAGCAGGGTAAGTACCATCAGTTTAGAAGCAAGATATTTCAAAAACCTTCTCTGAACGCTCTCAATAGCGTTAATGTATTCTTGATAGAAAGGGCTCCATATTAAGGATGCGTATTCCAGCTTGGAGCGTACATACGAATGGTACAATACTCTGAGTGACTGGATATTCTCGAAAGACTTCCTGTTTTTTGAACATGTGTGTTGAAAGAGAGTCCCGGATCAAAGCACACGTCAAGGTCTCAAAAGCTCTCAACTCGTTCCAAGACTGACGACATTATAATATACTGAAATAGAATGGGATTCTTTTTCAAAGAGAAAGTCATGATTTTGCATTTGTTGACGTTAAGGGGAAGCATGTTATCCGTGCATCATTGATTCAAGCTGCCAAGGTCATTCTGGAGCCTCAAACAGTCCTCCAGAGAGTGGATGGTTGAGAAAAGTTTAAGGTTATCAGCGAAGAGAAGGACGTTGCTGTTAAATATCTCAGTTATGTCATTAATAAACAACGAAAATAGGAGGGGTCTAGGTTGCTACCCTGCGGAGCTCCGCTGGTAGCCTCGAAAGATGAGGATCTATGTCCATAAAGCTGGCGGTTTGAAAGATATGAGGAGATAAAATTGCATAGTTTTTGATCGAATCCAAAAGCAGCCAGCTTCCTCAAGAGTATCGAGTGATCAAGTCGATCAAAGGCCTTTGAGTAGTCGGTGTATACTGTGTCAACTTGCAGTGGGAATTTAAAGCGTTACTGGTATATTGCATAAAACAACCTAGGTTAGTAACAGTACTTCTTGCAGGAAAAAATCCGTGCTGTAGTGGTGTAAGTACGCACCTTACCTCTGAAAAGATTATTTCATACATCGCCATTTGAAAGACCTTTGCGTACACACTAAGTAGACATATGGGTCTGTAGTTGTCGGCCAAATCCACCCTGCCCTTTTTAAATATTGGAGAGATTTTCGCGGTTTTCCAGCAGTCCGGAAACCGATCATTTTTTAGGCATAAATTGAGGATATAAGAGATAGGCTGAAGCAGGACAAACCTGCAGTCACGCGCCAAAAAGCTTGGCACGTTGTCGGAACCCTGAGTCATTTTTGGCTTGAGTTTGCAAAATTCCTTCAAAATATCAGAGTCCGAAAGCGATTTTATAGATAGATGTACATTGTTAGAATAGATGGGCGGTTGGAAAAGGACATCCATCTTTGGTGAGTATACACTTTGGAAAATTACGCAATTGCAGACCCACTGCATTCAACACCGTTCAGGTAGACGAGGTTTGGGATGCTCTGTCGGCTCCGTCTGGACCAAGAATAAGACCAAAACTGGGAAGGGTCTGAGCCAATGCTCGCCTCGCAACGGGCAATGTAGTCCTCATAATCAGTATCAATATCTCGTTTTATTTTAGCTCTAAGAATACGAAACTCATTTAGTAGTTCGGTAGAATTGGATTTTTTAAGTTTTTTACTAATTCGTGCCTTAGATTTAATGGTTTTTATGGTAGCGGAGCTATACCAAACTGGATATTCTCTACTATGGTCAATAGTTTGGGGAACACATTTATCAAGAATCGAATACAATGTTTGTAAAAATAGTTGCAGGCGCCCTCAGGCGCAGCATAATCTCCTACAGGAGCCCAGTCAGCACCCGACAATAGATTATACAATTTATGAAAGTTAGCTTTGCGATAGTTGTAACATGTTTGTATGTTTTTGGCTTTAATAGGTGTCAATTTATTTATTGATATGTTTAAGTCTATGCCGAGTTTTGCAGGGTGGTTTAAGATGTATGTTTATATAGAGAAAACTAAAGAAGAAAACCTACTTCTCACACACCTGCAGGGTTTATTTTAACACATTCGTACACACTAAAAGATATAGAGACGTCCAACATTAATCACACCGTTTTATTGTGGAAAGGTTTATTTATTGCAAGATATATTTTTTATGGTGTAGATATTATTAATACAAAAGAACAGTAGACGGCTGTTCCATTACACATAAATGTATACAAAAGCTACAAAGCTAAATAGAAATTATTTTACTTATATTTAAAACAATTAATTTGCACATATACATATTTCGTACTTGCTGGTACAAATAAATTGAAACGCTTCGACGAAAAGATAGCCGCATGCTCTCATATGCATATAAAACGCCACTGCTGCAGGTTTGGCCGTTTAGGATTGGACTGCCACGGCAGCCATGTCATACTAAGCATAGCGGCTGTAGCAGGTTTACCCACGAATATGTTATATCAAAAATGGTAATTACGTAAGTAGCAGGGATTGTCCTGAATTGCCAGGATTTCCTAACCCAAACTAACCTAACCCAAACAAATATACTAAGTTAAGTTTTTCAAATGGAACTCTACAACATCAACAACTCTATTTTTTAATCAAAATCTTGAGGTCCTAACTTTTCTGAGATCAACCGTATGTAATATTGTTACGTTTTCCCGTGGGTTCTGATAAAATTACAACTTTACTATTTTAAACTAATACTCTCTTTATTCTCTACCACTGTATACAATTAAACACACTAAACTACTCTTATAACTTTACAACTAATAGCTCTTTACAATTCAACACTCAATCATTAGCTAACTACAACTCGCCGTTATCCGCTATTTATATACAATTTAAAATCTATCACGAATACTCGGGAAGAAGCGAGGCCATTCTATATCATTCTCGACCAGGGCATCTAGAGAATTCCACAGTTCCTGAATTTTCGCGGCCTGCGATGACTCATACGTAGACGCGGCAAGGCCAGTTCTGTAGGGTACCACAAAACGTTCGGATGGTTGCTAGCCGTGACATTGCCTCCCTCTTGAACCTGTTCGTCCCAAACATGTCCGTGATATGCTTTCAGTCTAACGAGGTGGACAACTTTCAGTTTGCTTCTGGGGCTACGTTGAATTCTATACACTACGTCATTAATTCTTTTGCCTATACTGGCGTTAGCTTGGGAGTCTTCCTTTCTTTCTTTGCGGATTATATAACCAGACTTTATCGTTCATCTGAAATCCCATAGAGTTAGCTTGGATATCATATCGAGCCTTCATTCGGTCACTGGCGAAACGTTCAAACGGTAGTCCCACATCATTCTGTTTTATCTTCCCACTAGATCTTGTCTGGGGTCCTTGACTTGAGACACAGGTTGAACACTACCTGCATGATTTCACATCCTGCCAGTAGTTGACCCAGTAAAATCTGTCGCAGATCTTGTCAATCGTTCTGTTAACTCCGAGATGAGCACCAAACTTTCCATTATGTACTTCTTCCAGGACTTCCGATACCCTCTTCTTGGTGCCACTAACTGCGTCTTCACTACTTTCCCATCGGCGCTTTCCCAGGCTCGTTTATGGAGTCCATTTTCAAGTACCAGGGAGTCCACTGAGCCCACAGAGATTTAAAAGTAGATCCCTTAGTTGAAATATCTCTCTAGCTTGGTCTTAGTTGACGTTCTTCTTTAGCTTTTAGCAGTAGTGCTATTTCACTATCCTCACGCTGATCTTTCTTTAGTTGCTTTGTGGTCCACTGCTGATCAACTTTAAACTTGGTTTGCCTAATGGGAGCGATACTTTCTCGTTGGTCTGTTCTTTGGCAATGTTTATAATTATCCTGCCGCATGAGTTTCTGGATAAAGCATCTGTATTATTATGTTCCTTCCCTGTGCTTAGTCTTAAAGTTATATTGTTTAACCCGTTCTGACTTGACTTTGAACTGCTAGCGCCTCTGGATGGAGATATAGACCGTAGTTGTCCTCGACAGTCTCTCTTGAAATGCCCAGTCATGCCACATATATAGCACTGATTTGAAACATTTCGATTACGTGGCCTATCTTCTAGTGGCTCCCGGAATCCTTGTACTTGACAGTCTTTTTTGAAATGTCCAGTCCTGCCACATCTATAGCACTGATTTATAGCATTTCGGTTACATGGTCTAACTTCTAGTGGCTCCCGGAATTTCTGTACTCGACAGTCCCTTTTGAAATGTCCAGTCTTGCCATATCTATAGCACTGATTTATAGCATTACGGTTATATTACCTTACTTCTAGTTCTAGTGGCTCCCGGAATCTCCTCGTGGCCTGAAGAACTTCGGTTAATTTTCTTCAAAATATCGTTCATCTCGGTTAGTTTTCTTCCTGGATGGATACGTCCCTGATTGCTGGCTTAGAGATGTTACAGGCCGCCTCGATTTCTAGGTCTCTACCCAAAACTTCACGGTTGTTATCAAATTTGGCTAGACGTAGCATTTTCTGAGTTTCTGGATCTCTGATACCATCCACGAAATATTGGGCAGCAAGTTCCTCTTGAAATTCTTCCGTCATAATTCCATGAATGGTCTATAGTAGTTCAAGGGCAGATCCACGAAGCGCTACCACTAGTGACGTAGTCATTTCTTCGTTATTCCAACCGTTGGTTGGCAACAGCAGCGGCTTCAAATTGTCTTCTGTACATTGTCCAAGATGTTTGACCGTCATACGTAGGAGGTTTTATATTCTGTCTTGTGGCAAATACCCTCTCGGTGGGTCCTTGATTTTTTAGTCTGGTTAACTTCTGCCTAAAGATTTCTTTCTGTACGTTTCCAACTAATTTTTGTATATTGTCTACTTCTTTTTCAAATTTCTCATTTTGCCCGTCCAATATTTTCTGCATTTTTCCTTGCTCGCCTACAATTGCATCCAGCATCGATTTCTGATGCTGGTCCTGTTCTGCTTGCCTTCCATGCTCATCCTCTTCCCGTTCCGCTTGCCTTTTATCTTCTTGGTCTTGTAATATTTTCTAAAGCCGGTCCTGTTCTGCTTGTCTTTTACGTTCATTCTCTTCCCGTTCCGCTTGTATTTTATCTTCTTGATCTTGAAAATTTTTCTGCCGCCGGTCCTGTTCTACTTGCTTTTTACGTTCTTCCTCTTCCCGATCAACTTGCCTTCTATGTGCATCCTCTTCCCGATCTGCTTACTGTTTATCTTATTGGTCTTGTAAAATTTTTTGAAGCCGATCCTGTTCTGCTTGCCTTTTGTTTTCATGGTCTCGCAAAATTTTCTGAAGCTGGTCCTGTTCTGTTTGCCTCTCAGCATTTAGATTTTCCATGAAATCGCCAACATTTTATTTATTTGCTCCGTTTCTGCCATTTGTTGGCTCGCATTGACCATAAAATATTATAAAATGTTCACAGAATCCACCAATCAAAACGTTCTCGTTGACATACTTGTATCTTTTCTCCACGAAGAATACTTCACAAGTCTGGTCTCTTCACAATCCAACTTCTGACACCAAATGTTACGTTTTTCCCGTGGGTTCTGATAAAATTACAACTTTACTATTTTAAACTAATACTCTCTTTATTCTCTACTGTATACAATTAAACACACTAAACTACTCTTATAACTTTACAACTACTAGCTCTTTACAATTCAACACTCAATGATTAGTATAGGAGTATCATGTCATTTGAATCTAGTGCAAAAAGCGACAGGTTTTTGAAATTTAACGAGTTTTTAAAATGAGCTATAATCAACACGAAAAACTTGATATTGTTCGATTAAATTATTTCGGCAATAACAATGCAGGATACCGTCATTTATATCCCGATCTTGCCAATATAGTAATACCGTCATTAAATACAATTTAAAATATGAAATAGTTTGAAGAGATGAAAGATCTAAAACGATGGAAAAGATCTTTTACAAGGAACCAAGAAAATGATTTGCAAATTTTTTGTATGTTTTTTTTTTATGTGTAAACATCTTACGCGGCGGTATGAGGGTAAATCTCGGCAAATAATGGGACGGAAATGTGTAAACCGATTCTAGCCGCTAGGGCGGTAATATTATACATTTTGCCATTTAAAATCGTTTTAAGCGGATTTTAGACGACAAAAAACCATATTTTAAATTAAACGAACCGTCAAAAGTATTATTTATTAATTATTTTAAACTTTGTTATTAAACCTAATTTTTATTCTATGAACAAGCTAAAATGTATAGGTAACGGCCATAGCACGTTGCATGCATCACCGTCTGGTCAGTTAAGATTGTACGATCCCAGCAGAGTCGGAAGTCTAGTTCCTGGGTGAAAAATCCGAGAATGCTGGCTAGGTCCTGGTGAATAATCTTGGCAACATTATCATGTCTATCCTTATATTTTGCGGAGAAAAGCTGACATTCTGCAGTAGTGTGTTGTATGGACTTCGTTGTTTTGCATTCATATCTGCACTTATCAGTCTCGATTTTGGACCGTGAATTTTATTGCGATCTGTCCTCTTTATTAAAACCTGAAAAAAATTAATTATGTTTTAAATTTCAAGAATTCGTAGATTGCAATTGATTTTTTTTTCAGGCTTTAATAATCAAAATTGATCAAAATAAAATTCACATTCTTATGCCATTTTGCCTCCTCTACATGATGACGTAATTAGATTTTTGATCCGACGTTTCGTTCCTTCGAAATCATCATCAAATAGTATTGATGATGGTTTTTTAAAGATCGATATGTTGTTGGATTTAGGATTAAAATTAGAGGGTTTTAGGAATAAAAGAAATCTTGTCGACTATTTAAAAAAACAAAGTTGATGATGGTTGCTAAGAAACGAAACGTCAGATTGAAAATGTAATGACATCAACTTGAAGAGCAGGAAAAGTGGCAATGGCGATGTGAAATTTGCATTGTCATATCTTTTCAAATAAAGTCAGAAAAAAATAAAAACGAAATCGAGAAAATTCGGGTTTTTCTCAAATATCTTCGGAAGTAATCGGATTTTTTTAGCTTTCGAAGCATGACTTTGTAGGGTTCAGCAAGGCACACCTTTTCTCTAATTTAATCATCTTTGTAGCTCTTCTGGTTTGCGAGATCTCTGTACTGTGCATTCTTATATGGGACACCATATATATGATTCCTCTTACAAAAAAAAATTCTCTGCAAATATTTGTCATTTTGTTTTTACCACTCAGTAATTTTGATTGAAAATTATAATTATCATTGAATCATACAGTATATACTAAATAATTATATGGTTATTTCACTGCTGTGTTGAAAATTTGAAAGCATTATTTTATATTTTAGTAATATATCCGTATTTTCATATTATTGTTATCCGAAAAATCGGCAATTATGCTTTAACAGATGAAAATAGTAATTGTTATTGAAACATTGAATTATTCTAAATTTATCGTACAGCTATGTTTAAAAAATACGTTTAACATTAATTCGTCGATATACTTTAACCCTTTATCCTGTGTGATCGTCATATTGTTGCATCAGCGTGTTGTGATTCTTCGAAATTTGAAGGTCTCCGACGGTAGCGTCATTGTTGGTGGTTTTTGTTTCTGTTGACCATAATAACAAAAATTAGTACGTATACTTGGCTTACTTTGAAAGAGATTGCTAACTGTTTGTGATTATATAACATTGATATCTTGATCTCATTGTTAGTAAACATTGCCGGGATTGTTTAGAACAATATTAATAACATCGGATATTTAATAAATATGTGGGTTATTTGCACCTTTTGACTGTAATCACTTATATTAACTTTAATGACGATTGGATTTGGATATTAGTATTTTTAATTTTTATTATCCCTCTCAGAGTGTGCACATTTTCCAAGAAGGATAATGATTGATTTTCAGTGTAAATT
Source organism: Pissodes strobi (assembly GCA_016904865.1). NCBI lineage: Eukaryota > Metazoa > Arthropoda > Insecta > Coleoptera > Curculionidae > Pissodes > Pissodes strobi. Next base: position 59,999 of record MU187281.1, on the reverse strand, counting down.
ACCTCACACAAATTACAAGTTTTTCGCTTAGTATTTATAACATGATAGATACAGTTTTTTAATACTAATGTTTTACTTATTATTAATATTAGGTGCCTTTTACGAGATTGATGCTGATAACTGCCGGGTTGTGTGTATTTAGAATGCGATGTACTGTACGACTGTAATTTTCCTTATTCTAACCATGATGATTTATTCTATCTTTATGTTGGCTTATTCTTATATATATTTACTTAATCTGAGTTTCCTTTTATCAACGTATATGCTATTTATTCTGATATTTCTATGTTTCTATACTTTGAGGTTCTTCGATTTATTTCTTTATCTTTTCTTATTTATAATCTTTTAATGTTTTATCTATTTCTACATATTGTATCATCTGTATGTATTGTATCTATCGATACTTTTGTGATGTTTTCTCCAATTGATCCTCCTAATTTGTGATTTTCTCCATATGATACTTATCACTGCTACCTGGCTTCATGTGCCATGCTACTTCAACTTATTTTCCGTTATTTCTGTTACAATATTCTCGTATACTGTCTACTTTTCCTTATAGCTTTATCTATATCCAGGTATGAAAATAAATCTAATTTCATCTCCTAGGTCGTCATGTTGCCCAAGTGTCTGACTTATGATATTCCCTATAAGGTGCTTATCCGCGACAGTTGGTTACAACATTCCCTATTTGACCTGTATATAATTTCGCTTTCTAGCTTCGTTCAATATTATAACTCTTTTACTCTTAATTTATTCTTTAATTTATGTTCTAATTAAATGTGTTTTAGTTTTTTTTTCTTGGTTTCCTCCATCCCTTGGTCCAGTTCGTGGTCTTCCCCTAGTGTATTGTTCAAGTATCAAGTTCAAACTTTAGACTGAGTGTTCTTTTTTAGTGAATACGATTTCTAGTTTACAATATATTTTATATATTATATCAAACGTATACATTTTTAACAGCAACTCCAGCAGCAACCTCAGCAGCAACAACAGGTCCAGTACCAATCGAATCTATATAGAACGCCGATCAACCTACTAATGGCACCTCTGGCTACTCCACAAGGTGAGTTTGCTAAAAAGCATCTTAGATGTCGATTTACGAATAGAAAGTGACCCAGGTTCATTTACTTTGAAATATAATAATTCTATTATACTTTGTTACTATATTTTAGCATTTTTGGTTGAAGGTCATCTCTCATCCGTTCCCTCTCACGTCCAGAGTCCCCATGGCGCCTCGATGCCTTCAGCGTTGTCCCCCCAGACTCATTATCACCCAGCGTTGGCCGCACCGCCTCCACCACCACCCCCGCCGCCTCATTCGACAGGTAAGAATAGGTTTCTTTTTATGTGCCATATTATGCATTTTTAAAACTGAATTCTTTGAAAAATATTATATATGTGTTTATCGATTTTTTACTACTTCACATACCACTCGGTCGCGAGAAAGAGGTGCTTCTCCTATTTACTACGAATTCAAGGTATAGTGGCAAAGGTCAGTGAATTCATTTTTAATTTGTGTCTTTTGTTTCAGGTCATAATCGGCATTACAACAACAGATGAATTAGTCACTAGATCTATGGAAACGAAATGAAAATTTGAGTTCGTCGAACTATACGCTGTGGGCCAAGAAATCGTGGACGATCTGTTCCAAAGATTCCATAAAAATGCATGTTCAAAAGTGCTAGGTAAAAAGGGTCGTACATTTTTCTCGAGAATGTCCAACATTTATTCGAAATACCGGCAATTGATAATAAAATTAAATATATTTATGAGTTTAATGTATGCGTTTTACGCTACTTCAATCTATAAAGATTAGGTGGCATGATATAAAATTGACATGAGTCAAATTTATTGAGCCTAATAAAGTTGAAATATCTGAATGATACTTTTCATTTGGTGAGGTAAAGTATATTTCAACTTTGCTAGATTACACCTCGGAACTTGGACTGAATCAGTCCTAATCATTGCAGGTTCAAGAGGCGTTGAAGGCATATATTTATCATCAAATGATGAATCCGCCACAACAATATAGAACATATCTACAAATATAATATATATTTGAAGAATCGTCATTTTATACACTAAACAAAAAAAATAGTAATTATAAAACGTGTTTCTTACCCCACAAGGTGTAGCCTACGGTAGTTAGTAGTATATTTATATTCGCTATCATAGATAATTCCAAGGAATAAATATGAGGCAAGGTGGTTGGCTGGCTGGCTATATTTCGTTATTGTGAAATCATTTCTTTTTGGCTCGTAGTATGCTTCTGTAAAACCAAGACCCCATCGGTATGTTACATTTAAATGCCTTAAGTTGATGTATTATTTAAGAACTAAAAGTTCTAGCAAGTCTTTATCTATTGCTTGTTTCCCATTAAATTACTTTATATAAAATTCTGACACTCCTATTTTTTGAAAATGAGGTTAATTTAATGTGGCTGAAACATAATTGAGGACCTAGAATTACCGCTTTAGTGCGTTTACATAATTATATCTGAATTTATTACAATAATAAAATTGTGATGTTATGTAATAATATTTTATGATTTTGTTATGTTGTTTAATTTATAATATCGTTACAAGTTTTTGGATATTATCTAATTCAGCTTTATAGACGAACAATTTTTGATGTCCTTGTACGAAACATAGACTAGGGTTCAATCAGGTGATTCTTGGGGTCAGTCAATAAAACCCCTCTTGGGAGTCCACTCGTATTGTGAAGTAATGTGTAGGATGATATACCATTTTGTTGAAAGTGTATTGTTACTCAAATTGGGCTGTTATTTAATGGAACAGCAAATGTATATAATTGATCAGCAAAATATTCTATATTTTCGCTCTAAAATAAATAGTTCAGCAAAAAATAATTCTTGGTAGCAAAAAATAATCGAGCAGAAAAATTAGATCAGCAAGTTTATTTAATGGATCAGCAAAGCAAAAATAAATAATGCTTTAAACGAATCCAGACTTGTCCAAGGTTATGGTTATATTCTGCTACTCGTTCATCCATTCTGCTACTCGTTCATCCATTTTGATAGTTATGTGCATAAAATTATGTTTTCGAATATATACAGAGTGTTTTCTAACTACGGTAATTGCTTTCAATAAATGTTTCTATTAATCTGTGTTTGGAAAAAATTAAAAAATACACATTCTTTAAAATCAATTTACGTCGGTAAAGAGCTGTATTTTAGTGTAAAGTCAATTTTTATCCGCCGTCAGTGGCCTAGATAAGGGTGGGTAGAACGTTCGTTATTATTTTTAAACTTTCCTAGCAATGTACAAGGTTATTGGTTATAAATGCGCCACCATAATGTTCACTATGTAAAAAAAATAAATGAAAATTGTAGCTGATATATTGTATTTTTTTATAATTAGTAATATTTTATGCAGGATGTAAAAGAAGTGCGTACCGAACGAGTGTTAATTTTTTTGTATTTAATTTTTGGATTTCTCGCGAATTTTCGATATCAAAAAAAGTTTCTATAAATATGTATCCAGAAACGCTCACATTTCCAGATACAAAGTGTTAAAAATTTCAAAAAAAAAAACGTGTTATTCTGTCAATAAATTTTGAACAGTTAATGCTAGGTTCTGAAATGGTTGCAATTATTTTACGTTAATACATAGCAATATACAATGAATAGTTTCGGCGGTAGGGTCCTTGTGAAACATCGTTGAATAATAATACTACGGATAATTAGTACACTGCTTTTATATGTTTCAAAACAATTTAATGAGATATTTTTCTCTACATATGTTTCGGCTTGATGAGGCCTTTATCAAGAGTAGTTGTCTACTAAAATTTAAAATTGTTATACCCTACTAAACCGCCTGACGGTATTTTGTTTTTATTGCACTGTCAATTATGTAGGTTTAAAGAGCAGGTCAGTTGGTCGTTCATATTTAAAACGTCTGTTTTTTGTGACTTTTGGATTTCTAGGTACTCCAAAAGGTTCAGCCTTTTGCTTTTTATTCCGTGTGTAAAAGTTTGACATTACTCATATCTCTAAAATGGTTATATACAATGTTTTGCTAAGCCAGAGTTTTTAATATTATGTAAAATCGAATTTTTGCGTTCTTTAATCCTAATATTTAAGTTTCGACCAGTTTGTCCTACGTATACAGCTTCACAGTTCACACTCCAAAAACTCGCTTTCAATATCTTGGATGTATCTCCGATGTTTAATAATCTGAGATTGGATTAATGCAATTTCATGATCTTTTTGGCTTAACTTCACCTCATATGAAGCAATCAAGTTAGATTTGTCAATCTCCATAGTTTCAATGATAATATTTTTCATTTTATTATATATTATTTCTGTTTTTTGAGACATTTTCCTTGTAAGATCAAGTTTTTTTAATTTAAGCTTGTCATTCTCACTATAAATATTCGAAAAGGGGTTATCACTATCCAGTTTCAAATCTTTACAGTTTTGTGAACAGAAGATCCTGTGCCCATCAATTTTAACATGCCCCTTCACCCTCTCAAGGCAACTAGGATGATAAACATTAGAACATACCATACAGTGAGTTGAGTCTTAAATAAAATATTAGTAATCCTGAAACAGAGTAGTATTCAAGTGAAAATTTCATTCATATGTCAAAATTGGCATTTTAATAATAGAATACTTGCATTGTTGTGTTTAGCCAATCATATCAAAATTACTCGATCATACTGAACTAGTACAAATTATCGATGATCCGCACATGTGCAGTATTATCAGGCATAAAAAAATTAACTTGGAAATATCGTAAAGTTCATTTTTAAAAAAGCACACAAAATCCATACACCTCTTAAAAAAATACGACTGAAATTTTATTTTCCAAAAATAGTACACATACAATTATTTTTGTTTTTAATATAAACAACAAATAGATATTGAATTAAAAATTCTTTAATTTCATTAAAACTGGTTATTAGAGTTGTGACAATGAAAAACATAATTATTAAAATTATTTGCAGCACCCGATGAACTTTGACCGGAAACAACGCTACTTGAGGTCGATATTGAAACTGAAGAAATATTGAACTTGGTCAAATTCCTATTTTCTACTCATTTTCTTTATCAACTCTTCGTGAAAATCTTTGTCCAATTGTAAGTAAAGTTTTATTGACTTTACATTGCCATGACCCGTAATTTTTGTTAACTGATTTCCATTTACCCCGGTTTTTGCTAACTACGTTACGGTAGTGGCCCGATGAGAATGATTAGTAAATTTAAATTTTGTGATGTCCAGGCCAATTTTTTTAGCTGAAATGCTTGTCCACTTTGAGAGTTCGTTCCTACCAACCGGACGGTTTCTGTATCATACGCCATTTTTTGCCAATCCAGATTACTATTGAGAAAAAGATTGTTTGTCTTTATATTGCCTGTCCTTTTTGAAATAATTTTTCTGTACAATCGGTAAGAAAAACAGTATTTTTTATTAAAAAGTTCTGGGAAGACGTTAGAAAGATTTGGTTTACCTGACAGGACGGATGTTTTCAATAGCAGTGTTCCTTATAAGCCATTTGTTGTCCGTTAAACTGCACTTCCCACCTTGAGGTGTTTTCGAAAATATAGGGTTGTATTCAAGCCTATTTGTTGGTGATCCATCGTGATATTTTTCATATACAAAAAATTCGATTAAACAGTTACATGCTTCAACTCCTCGACAAGCCAATTCATAGGATAAAACACGGAAACATTTATTATGAAGTCCAATGGGTGTATTTTCGTCATAAAGTGCCAATATTTTCAAAAATTGAACGTTACTGAATGCTGACGAACTGGTTTTAATTTTTTCTGGCTCAACCTGCAATTTCCGTCGAAGAGAGTTCCTGGCATATCTTGCAGACTTGAATTTATAACTCTAAAAGAACGCCTAAATTTTTCTTGAACTAGTTTTGCAACCACATTCCACATAGTCTTTGTAGTATATCCCATCTTTTTTGCGCATATTATACTTGCCCAATCTTTCAAAATTCCAGCCGTATTTTGTATGGATGTTGTTTCTTCCAATACGTAACTGTTGTGAAACGAGTCACAACAGGTGATACAATATTTCATACCTTGCTCTCGGACTATATTATGTCCTTTTAACTGCTAAATAAAATACTATTCAACTTCTATTTAAATTAAGAGCATAAAAATATGCCTAGAGCACGATGCATTTTTCCCTAGAAATTAAACTATCAAAGAGTTCCGCCGTAACAGACAGATCGGCAAAGTAAGCCACAAATAAATTCCAAGAAAATATAACTCCCATAAAAACCTTTGTGAGTTTCCGATCGAATCGATCAATATTCACCCTTTCCACTCTAATAGTCTAGTGACAGATTGTCTAGAACGACCCACTTGCAAACATGGCTTCTAGAACCATCCAGTCACAGCAAGCGTTTACCCCACTCAATTAATGCACTCAGCGAACGCGGCGCTGACATCATCCCTGAACAAAATTCAGTCTTTCAGTTACCTTCAAGAGACTCGCTGCGTTCTCGTCCCTCTAATCACGTTCGGCTAAGGCCAATTTCTCGGTATTTACCATTTCGTCTCTACAGTTCTAATTACTTTCAGCTTAATGCTAATTTTTCTGTATATGTACCATTTCGGCCCCAGCCATTCCTAGTTACTCTCGGCTTAGAGCCAATTTATTGTTCTTAAGTCTTTCGACTTAGATAATTCGATATTATATATCTCATGTTCCAAGAACACAATTCATGCGAGATAAATTCTCCAATAAAGCCAAGATTTTCCTTGCAATAATTAGAACTTATCTTTCACACAACTGTGTAAATTGTTCCTGTTTAGTATAGATAGAAAGAACTAGTCCAATGTCCTGTCCTAGGATGTACTTTTAATCACATATTTTGGTGTAATAAATTAAATAGGTAAAAGCAAACTTGAGCCTATTATTAATTATTACATCTGGTCCTTCGACGAAGAAAAAATAAAATCTGGAAAAGCAGTTCCATTAATTCTAATTGGATTGCGAATCGAAACCTCGCAAATCTAATAGTAACCTCTCTGGAAGTAGAACTGGTCAAATTATTTCCATATAGACATAGTATTTTTTGGTGTAAGTTCTATATTTCTTTCAATTTGCATATCTAACGAGCATTTCGGTAATTTCCATTACACTTGTTATATTACTACTGATTATAAACGAAATAATTTGAGGTAGTAGAATGTTATTAAACCTTTCGTTTGTCGTTATTTATCATGAAATATACTTGACTTTGACTTATGTTTAGAATGTTGTCAAAAAATGAGATTACACACATCCTTCTATATAAAAAAATATACAGTGGGTTGTATAACAGAAATTATTTTCAGCAAAGCATTGTACTCATAATACATTGTTTACATGTCAATCAAAGGTATGAATTTGACAATAATTCAAAGGTAAGTAGCTGTACTAGGTTTGAAATGGCTCAGATGCACTTAACATATGGCCTAGTAGATGGAAATGTGGAAAACACTGCAAATTTACACCATGTGCTAAGACATTTAGAAAGCTACATCTCAGACAGAGCGAAAGGCATAGTACCGAAGTACCTGGTAGAAAAAGCTGAAGAAGGCTGATTCTCGGCCAAGTTTAGATTTCAGTAGGTGGTTGCTTCATTCAGTGGAACATAATAACAATGAGACAACTTTTCGTGTGGGACAATAGTCAGTTTTCATAATGACCTTTTTTGTAGGGACGAAAATCCCCATGTAATAAGAGAGGGCGTTTTTAGCAATGGTTTTCGCTGAACGTGTGGGTAAGGAGTTATTGGTGACTATCTTATCACCGGGAATAAATGGTGACCCTTATACTTAGGCAGTTTCTAGTCGAAGTACTAAACACTCTGCTAGAAGGTGTACCTCACCAAGTGAGAGCTAATATCTGGTTCATACTTTATACATATCGGTCTCCCAGCTCATTTCGGGCTCGTTGCTCGTCAGTACCTCAACAATAACTATCCTAATCGCTATATTGGATATGCGTGCTCCCAATTTTGGCAAGTTCGCACAGTCACGCCATGAATTCTTTAGATTCGTATTTATGGGGATCACCTAAATTAGCTGTGTATAAAACACCGGCATTACGTGAAAACGACCTAAGAAATAGAATAATTCGAAGTTACAATATAATACGAAATACCCATATAAGACAATTAATGATGAGATTATTAAGATCGTACGTTTTATCAGAAAGTGGTCATTTTCAACATAATATGCTTTGATTTAGTCTCGGAATTTATAATATTTATGATTGTTGTTTGTAATAACCAGTCATTTTTCTAAGAATTGGTTGGTATTAGGCAAAAAAATGCAATATACTTTTTTTTGCTGTACATTGTTGGAGACGTTTAAAAATAATTTAAAAAAAAATAAAAATAGACATTCGCATTCTACTTATTACAAAGAAAGCGTCGATTATACTAATGGCGGCAGATAAAAATAGTTTGTATTCACAATGGTTATTAAAAAAAACTCTGGATAGGGTTTATTAACTTAATTAAAAAAATTTGCAGATGCAACTGACCTGATATAAATATTAGATCTGTGTAGAAGGAGGTGCCTAATTTTCAAAATTTTTATGATTTAAAGTTATTAGCAATAAGCTTGTAAGTACCATTAAAAATTGTAACAAAACATTATTTTATAATTTCTGAGTTGGCACTTTTGGCTTCTCCTGGATATTCGTTTTCGAAAATGGGTGATTTTAATTTTTATTCCAGTGTCAGTGTGGGAAATGTTCAAATTCACTCGCTACTCCGCGAGTTGCTTACGAATGCAAATTTTTGCTCACTAAGAGCTAACTTTTATAGAATAGTTGCTCTGATTACAATAATTGTTGTCTTGGTAATTATTCTAAGAGTAAAGTTATTCGTAGTTGAATGTACTCCGACTAAGGCTCGATATTGTGACTGTTAAGATATACTTTCCATACAGGAGGAACAATGAATAAATATGATTTTAGAACTTAAAATGGTAAATTGTAAATATTTTTTTCTCCAAGAATAGGAGAAGGTACAAGAAGCTCTATATAAACATTTTCTCTCCATTATATAGCGTACAGAGGTTTTTATACAATTTCCTCCACTAGATTTTATTGTGTTAATAAACAAACAATTTAAATGTTACCTATTATGGTTTGCAAAAATTTATAGATTTAACATTACAATAGATATACGCTCCTTTCTACAAAATAAATTTAATCCAAAATTGCTACAATTCCTTCATGTTCGAAAAAAAGTTAATATACATTTTTAAAAACCTTGTGGGACTCAGCTATTTATAATTTTATTAGTTATTGTATTCAGTAATTTTATTTAAATCAAGATAATATTATATAGGTACGATCCCGTAATATGATGGGATATTTGCAAATATAGTAAAATTATCATTTATATCAATTTTTTCCACTACTAGCTTTAATGTTAACCATTAGTGACCGATTTTTAACTTGAAAAGTTGTTTTCTTTCGCTATTTATATCATCAACCATTACTGACATATTTTTAACTTGAGAAGTTGTTTTTCTTTACCTCTTAAGGTGCGTACAGACCTGACGAGACGCGCGCGCGACACGCACGCGACGCGCCGACCGCGCGCCTGCTACGCGAACGCGACGCGCACGGTTTTCTCGCGCGCCTGCTGTGAGCCATGTAGAGAGACGCGCGCGTCACGCGACCACAGAATAGCCAACAGTCAGAATATCGACTCTGGGCACCCGCCGTTGAAAATGCCGCATGAACAGACGCCATTTTGTGGGAATAGACCTCAGGAGGGTACTCGCCTAAAGCTGCCAGGGTCGGCGTTAAGGTGCTTTAGAAGAACAGAATGAATAAAATAATAAATTTACATTTCTAACGTTTTATTAATTTTTCCATATAATTAATTTATTTCGGTTGACTGATGTTTTGAAATTTCTATTTATACATTTTATTGTGTAAAATAATTTCATCCTTAGGTACAATTTGATCACATATTCCTTCGGAAAACGTTGACATGGATGGTGGAAAGGAACATGTTTACAGTTATTATATAAATCGTGCATGACACTGCCTAATACACTTTCTTCAAAATATTCATGAAATAAATAATCTAAACTTGAAACAAATCGGATGAAATTATTATGGGGCATTTGCAAATTTCTAAAAAATCTGAATGTGCGTTTTGATAGGCTCGGGAATGGCGATAGAGCGTGGAATCATCTAATTCCTGGTGAGCCTTACCGTACATCGTGTAAGTATCACATGTGTGTATTGAAAAACATTTTCTAATTAAATACCCACAAACATACCTAGTAAAATTTAGTTGTAAAATGTCGTCATTCTGGTAATCTGTTTCAGTAATAAATATTCTTTCTTTTTCCTCCAAATGCCTAGTATTATCAATATCCTCATATGCAGCAGATTTTTCCATTAAATCAGATAGTTTTAATAAATTTTTATCCGGGTCACCTTCACAATTTGCAGTTCCAGAATGAAGTAACTTAACACACATGAGGTACTCCAAAAGGTTTAGCCTTTTGCTTTTTGTTTCGGTGTGTAAAAGTTTGACATTATTTGATAAATTTAAACGGCTCCTTTTTCAATTCTAGTGTAGTGTTATAAAATTGTTTAGTTAAAATTTTTTATATAGATACGAATAACGTCAAACTTCTACACACCCAAACAAAAAGCAAAAGGCTGAACCTTATGGAGTACCTAGAAATCCCAAAGTCGCAAAAAACAGACGTTTTAAATACGAACGACCAACTGACCTGCATTTTAAACACCTGCATAATTGACAGTGCAATAAAAACAAAATACCGCCAGACGGTTTAGTAGGGCATAACAATTTAGATTTTAGCATTCAAATACTCTTGATAAAGGCCTCACCAATCCGAAACATATGTAGAGTAAAATATCTTATTAAATTATTTTGAAACATCTAAAAGTAGTGTACTAATTATCCCTAGTATTATTACTCAACGATATTTTACAAGGATCCTACCGCGGAAACTATTCATTGTATTTAATTTTTCTATCCGAATAATTGTACAAAAAATATAATAATTAAAATAATGTAACACAATATTTCGAACCTCTAAAAATCTGCAAATATTAAAACGAACCGCTACTGCTCGGGACGACGCGAGAAACCGTAATGACTGAGCTATTCCAAGCAGACGCCTATGAACCGGCAGGTTCTATTCCCAAGTTTAGGTTATGTATTGTTTTAGCGGGAAACTCCGAGTCGGTATTCTGATTCTTGGCTATTCTGTGACGCGACTAAGTTCTATATATACTTCTTCACTGATTCTCGCGCGATTGCTACGCTCCTACTACTACCCGTCCACACTGCGCCTCGCTCTTTCTTTGATCTGCCGTCGAAAAACCGACAGCAGAATGGTAGCGACGCGCCTCGGACAGGCGGCGATAGCGCCGCGCGCGCGCCCCCGTCCATACTTAAGAATTTTGGACTGTCGCGTGCGTGTCGTGCGCGCGTCGCGTCATGTCTGTACGCACCTTTATTATTCAAATATTTCATTATTGACCTTGGTGATAGTGAATGGTTTGACATATAAAAATCATAACGCAATTTGACAGTTACCAAGACAAAATACAAATAGTGTTGCAGCAAAGGCAAGCTGATCGAAATGATTAATAGATAAGCAATTTTGTAAAAAATATATAATTAATGCTTATTGCAAAAATATTTTGTAGATGTATTAGTAGTGGAAAAAATTGTATATTAACCACAGTTTTGACAACTATTATTGCTTTCGCGTGTTAAATCTTTCCTCGCTACGCTCACCGAGTTTTAAAATCGACGCTCAGGCATTAATAGTGACTGTCTAAACAATTGGTTAATAATATACTGTTTCTTTACCTCTTGTCAAAATATTTCATTACTTATCTTCATTTTGACCTGGGTCATAATAAACGGATTGAGACTTGACACGGAACAATCATAACACAATTTAAGAGTTACCAAGTCTACCTGACAGGACAAAATACAAAAATGTTGCAATATTTTCAAGCAAAGACAATTTAATTGAAATAATTAATGATATGCCATAATTAATGATTTAATTATTATAAAAATATTTTCTAGATGTAGTAGTGAAAAAATATGTATATTAATCACGGTTTAGATAAGTATTATTGCCTTCGACGCCCAGGTAATAAAATAGCATGTGTCTAAACCTTGGTTAATAATAATTATTATTTACTTTGTGTCTTTTTATGCTTTCAAAATTTTATTTGAGATAAAGACATTTCGGAAGTAATGTTATTTATTTGGTGATTAATACGATAAATCATAGAATCTACAGTTGCAAGGTGTGTGATTCTGTTTTAAGCAGTACAAACATTAAATATATTAATCAACTGCAATTGACTGTGTTTATTCTTTGGGATTATGGCGTAAATAAGGTTAAATAATTTGTACATAAATTTGTATTATGTATGTAGTAATAATGTGCCCTGTAATTTGTTCTGTATTGATTTTTTTACATATTTTGATTTTTATTGATGTATCAGACTGTTTATGAAAATACACCTACAAGTTTTGCTAGTTTAAATAAAGTTGGGTTAATCGTGCAAGTATTTTTTATTCAGTCAATGTAAACCATCTACGGTTGTAGATAAATTATTATTAATCTCTATGATTAACAATAGTACATCGAGCATTGAGCACGTTGAAAGTGATGACGCATGTTTAACTAAGAACCACTGTGGGAATTGTATAAAGTATATAAGTGTTTGGTTTGGAGCAGAATTCAATATTTTGAAAATAGTCACGTTGTATTATACAAAATATTTCCTAACTATGGAAGAGGAAAACCGACGGATCCTGCATTTTGTTCATTAAATTAATTAAGTGCCCTTGAATTTTTTTTCCACGCTGATGCATTAAAAAGGCGAAATCGCACTTTGCACCCCCCCAAAAAATAAATAAAAAACCGGACTGACCCATCACAGGGGGGATGCTCTATACTGGGTTCGAAATTTCGAGAGGTGATTTTACTTACCAAAATATGAAAACAATTCAATCAAAGGAAGATCTGAAAATTCTTTAAGAGCGCTGATGCCTTTCGAAGATGACTTCCATCAGGATTTTTTTTATAGTGGTAACAGAGACATGATCGGTAATCAACACAAAGACATTTAACCTAGAAGAGACGGGACAAATGGTTGTTTGTTTTCACCCAACATGGAATCACATTCTAAGGTCGATAAAGGTAGCGTTGCCAAATCTAAAGTTTACCAATTACTATAGGAAATGATCCAGGAAATAGCAAATGAAAGTAAAAAACGAGACACCAGACCTATTGATTTGTTTTTTCGATGCTGTCATCATAATCAGATACTTTTTTCATAACGAATTATAACACTAAATAGTTATTTTTCCCGCTTTTGATCCATCAAAAACCGGGTCTGAAGCTCCTGCATGCCAATCTGACAATGCCGCTTCCCTGGATTCCGCCTTGCTTTACGCGCGTAATAAAGTAGTGCACCAATAGAAAGAGAGCATTGAAGGTCGACGACACCAAAGACAGTAAATGAAATACAGTAGTACATTGGCGGGCATCATATATTATCAGACATAATTGTCTTTGTATATTATCGTCGTTTGAATAAAGGAGTCAAACAACGATATTATATACCTAATACGGGTATTTCCAGTGTTTAAAATAAATAAAATATATATTTTTAAGTAGGTCTGATTGTTTATTAAATTATACAATGGCTTAATAAAATTTACTAGTTTGGCAAATCTAAATGAACCAATTACAGGCAATTTGATTTATCTGCGCTAAATAAAACTCATATTCCAAAATCACTAAAAATACTCTAGATTTAATACTTTTCTTCTAGATAAACCACTTTATTTAGCAGGTTTTTGTCAGTGTAGTAGTATTTATAATGAAATGGCAATATATCTGTAATAAGTATTTAATAGACGAGAATAGTTATTAAGCTACTTTTTGAATATATGTAGTCATTAACCAGTTATTTATCATATTTCATATTTATATGTTTTTAAACAAAATTTAGTTATTTATTTTTTACACCAAAAAAAAAACGCAGGAAACCAGAGACATCAAAAATAATTAACACACTTTTCCTAGTATTCGAGCATAAAAGGATTATTGACAATGGGTGCGTTAACCAGACGACAACAATTGAGTAGTTGAGGCAGCGTTTGCGTTCAGCATCTCTGATGACAAACTGCTTAAAGTCAGCTCCAGCAGATGCTAATTTCTCTCAGCGGGAATATTTTACCCTGACTTTGGTCAACGTATGATTAGACATGCGCAAAGGCAGAAGTGCGTGCCAAGTTTGACATGTTAATTTGTAATTTTGTTGGTAAATAGCATATATATTTTACGTATATGGTAAATAGTATATATAACATATATGGTAAATAGTCACGTTTCACGTCATGGATCTGACAGTTCACAGTTTGGTTTTTAATCAGAAAGATCGGCAACCGACAATTGAAAACGGTAAAAAATGATGGAATAACAGAAGTATGTAATGGAAGGGTAGTATAAATAGATGCACAACTGTTGTAAAATTTGAACAAATAAGAGATTATGTCCTGATATCGCTACCAGCTTTCAAAAGCTTCCGAACAAAAAGCCATAACTCAACCGGGCGTTCCGACCTTTTCCAGCTGCTAACAGTGACTCGCGGATGCTGTGACAGTATCGCTACATTCCATGCCATATTTCACTTTTCGAATGGCCCTCCGCTCGCTACCGCTCGCTACGGGGGCTCAAGAAAAGGAAACTAACCAGGTGCTAACCCAATCTAACCCAAGACATACCCAAAAACAAGAAAAAAAACAGTTTAAAAATATAACCTTAAAAAAAAATTTTAAACAGCGATGGGGTTTGAACTCGAGTCGCCGAAGTGAAGGCTAGTCGTGCAAACCCCTAGACCACCAGGGCACATACAAACGATTGGTTGCATCACGAAGACATGACGCGCAGGTGCGCGCGCACGAATGGAATGTAGCGATACAGTCACAGCATCCGCGACTCTAACACTGCTAACATTCATCAGTTGAGTTGAGTGATGCATGTCAGCTGCTGACGCCTGGTGAACGCACCCAATGGCATGCGATATTTTTATATATCGCATGCCATTGTCAATAACCCTTTTATGCTCGAATACTAGGAAAAGTAATTACTTTATTACTTCAGAGATAAAGTAATGACGCTCTATATGAAATCAACGACGTTTAGTCTAGTGTTCGACTTGTTACACTATGTTTTTGAAAAATGGCTTAAAATTATGTTCCACTGGCTCGATATAAAAGCAAAAACCATTGTTTTGAATGTACACGATGCGCTTATAAATCAAATAGCTTCCAGTCCAGCACTGTTACTGTTAGAAGCATAGACAAGGGAAGAAGTGTTGGTTGAACTTGAACTATGGACTCCCTTCAAGAAGGGAGCCGTTTGGCGCTGCTACGAGGCAATTTGCCAGTGCACCCTTCGCCCGGCGCTTAGGGAGCGGTAGAGCTACCCTTCTACATCCGTTACACGTTATTCCAGTTTGAAGGGCTTTGTATTCGGGGGCGATTGCAACGTTGTCGGGCTCTGGACCCTGTTACAACCACCGACTTTTCACACGGCACAAATAGAAACCCCTTACTGGGTATTTCCTTTGGCTAAAGACAAACACTTATACGATGAAGTGGCACAGACGACGCTGGCTATGACGTCCGCTTCTTTCTCGGAGGGACAAATCGGTCCCTGAACGATTGCCACGCGTTACCCCAAAATGGCCGACGAAAGAGGCGCTACTCAACAGCGATGTTATCCCGACCGAGAACTAAACCAGTGTTGCCAGAGTGGCAAAGCCAAAAGTCGCTACAACCTGGTGTGAAAAGTCGCTACTTTGTCGCTACTTTCTTCTGACGCAGACAGTGACGTAGTATACTGAAAAAAACACATATGTTGTGTTTTTTACAGAATAGGATTTTTTTATTTTGCTGCATAAAATTGGAAGGGAAAAATAATTAATAAAAACGTAGGGAAAAACAAAATGGTGTTTTCACTAAAACTAACAACACATAACATAACATAACACACAACACATCAAAAACTAATTCAATTAGTCACTACCCAATAAGAAAAACGTTGGACAAAAGACAAAGCCAATCATTGTAGTATTTTGATTATCACGTATTAGTTAAATATTGATTAGCAGTTGGTATAAAATATACTGCCTATAGCAGAAGGTAAATGCACTGAATTGCATTTAGGTAGACGAACACACAAATGGAACATGGAACAAAAACAAAAGGTTTTGACCAGACCGATCGATTTCGGGGAAGTCCCAGACCCCGGACCACAATTGACGCGATCTAATCCGAGCCGAGCCGATAGTGCAGACATGACAGTGGCTCCCGGTCCTCAATTATAATTTGAATTTCAAGATAAATACGATAATTCCAAATCGTAAAACAATGATTAACAAAATTTCCTAACCTAATTCAAAATTCGAAAAAGTCGCTACAAATAGGCTTGTTTTTGTAAATCGCCGCTACGTCTCAAAGAAATCAAAAAGTCGCTATTTTCGCGACAAGTCGCTACGAATGGCAACACTGAACTAAACGGAAGTGGGTTAGAAGCAGTGTTACCGCAGACGATTTTACCAATGTACTTACAAATATCCCGAAAATGTACTAAATTGTACTAAACAGTTTTTTTAACAAGCGTCTAGCCATAGGGGTCAAATTTTCGATACGATACCGTGCATGACCAATTGCGAAACAAGAATAATAGGCATTATTATGGCTTGGCCCTTCGCTCGCTACGGGGGCGCAATCAACAAGAACTAACCAAAACTAACTTAACGCTAACCCAAAATTAAGAAAAAAATGTAAATTGATAAAAAACAAACATAATTTAAAAAAAAGGTAACCAAAACATCTGTCGCGACCGACGGGAATCGAACCCGCAGCGCAGAAATGACAGGCAAACACTCGGCCTACTACACCACCGTGGCGTTGAAGGAGTTTCGCTAGAAGTAAAGACATGGATAATTCCGATATTTCGGTCATATTACGCATGCACGGTATCGAATCGAAAATTTGACCCCTTATGGCTAGACCCTTTAGTTTTTTTATCGCCAATTAAAAGCTGTAAGCTCGCTTTCGTTGGCAAAGTGTATTTTGTAGGTTAATTAATTGTATAGAAATAAAACTTACAGATCCTTTATAATTACGAATACATATATTTTTAAAACCATAAACAAGAAAAAATCTGACCTTAAACAAAACAAATTTCTTAACAAAATAAATATCTGAAAAACAAGAGGCAAGATAAATAAACGCCAACTACTAACAGCAACAGCTAAGCTAACTGAAAATAAAATATGTTAAAAGCAGACGCTCGGGGTTTTTGTCTGTCATTTTGTCTTTAAGATTATGTTTGTTTTTCATGAATTTACTTTTTTTTCTTAATTTTGGGTTAGCCTTGGGTTATTTTTGGTTAGTTCTTTTTGATTGCGCCCCCGTACGTAGCGAGCGGAGGATCATGCAAAGCCATAATAATACCTATTATTCTTGTTTCACCATTGCGCATATTCGGTATCGCATCGAAAATTTGCCTCTATTGCTAGACGCTTGTGATTTCTGCGGCAGCGGCCGGCAGGGAACTACTAGAGCAGTAGGGGGCCAGGGGGGGCGAATGCCCCCCCCCCCCCCCGCCCTCTATCTAGCCCGCCACAGCCTCCTAATGCAAACTGCAAATGGCTCATCATTCGGCGCCCTCGAAATAGCTCGCCCCTCCCGCCCTTATACCCACGGCACGTTACTGTACCAGAGATCCGTGTGACGGCGGCAGAAGAGTTTAAAGTTAAAGGTTCCTGTAAAGATTCCTATTGCTTCTTCATTTAAACAAGGCCAGCGTAACTTTCAGCGGTTATCTATACTAGATGATCCTGCTGCATGAAAGAAATTCAATTTTTGAGCCCTCGTGTGAAATGTACTAAATTTGACCAATATCCCTATAAAATGTACTATTGTACTTACACGTAAAAAATGTACTAACGTTAGTACAAATATACTAAAACGGTAACGCTGGTTAGAAGTGTTAGTGTTAGTCCACATGCATACGTGATCACGGATATCCGTATACGTGAAACGCACACGTTGAATTTTGCCCATCCACATGGAACTTCCGTGATACGCATCCGTATGTGTTTTGACATGCGCATCAAGTTTTTTATTTGCAGCAATTTGAATTTAGTTTGTATTGTAGCATATTTAGCAAAATTAACGAAGAAAGTTCTAGGCCCCATATTCAGGACAATATGGACAAGACCAATTTTTACTGAGGAAGCACGAAACCTTTATGGATGTAGAAATATATTGTTTCACGAGTTCGAAGATAACCAGTCTAAATGCTTTAATTATTTTAGAATGTCATCTGCAATGTTTTTTCCATACTAAATGACACTGTTAGGGATCAACCGATTTTTAAAACAGATATGTTCCAAATAGTTTTCACAAACACAGAGTGAATAATCCAACCGCAGTATCCACATTTATAGAGATATTCTTCCATTTTATATTAAGTATTTATTTTTCATTAATTTTATCAACTAAACATTAACTTGACATTATCATTAAGCAACTGCCAAAATTAAAATTTTTTCAATTATCTCTCTCTGTCACTCAGCCGCAACCATCACACTCAAACGGATACATATACCGAAAAAGTTAAAATTAACCAACTTTCATCCGTTTTCACCTTGACGGGGAGGCAAGTCGCTCTCCTGATACACAATTGGATGTTGTTGGTCACGTGGGCACAACGGATCCGTGATCACGTATGCATGTGGACTAACACTAAGGTTCATAGAATTAGGACCATAGATAAATATATATATAGATTAGGACTCCATGATTAGGTTACTATAGCGGCTAGGTCGCGCCGATCTGAAAACGTTCCCGACGGCGATATTTCAGTTAGTAGTGCACTTGTGAACGCATGTGATTTAAAGACCTGCAATTGGCGACTATATGGTCCTCCACCACCGATCTCCATGTATGGATAAGCACAAACCGTCTGCAAGCGTCGAAAAATCGTACCAATCATGGGGAAAAAAAACGGGTTCTGCGTCGGACAGAACTGAAAATAGGATAATTTTACTCATGCGCACAAACACCGAGAAGCGACAGAACGAAATCAGCTCATAAAGCTTTTACAGTTCGGTAATCAAAAATATTATCAAATTTCTCTGACCTTGCTTGTTGCTTGCGCTTGAAATAATTCTTTTTTCTGTGTTTGCCGTAATGGGTTTTCACTTATTGAAGTACGTACGTGCGTCTGAGTGGTTTATATTATCGTTTTCGTTGAAAATAACTAATTTACTCCTGGACATCTAGTTTAGTTTCTTATTATAATAGTCCGTTATTAGTGTATTTTGTTAGTGTATAAGTTGGTGTAGACGTTAGGAATATGATTTAAAGACAAAAGACCTTAAAAGACAATGGCGTCAACTGCCAAGGTCAAAGAAAATACTCAATGGTGTTTGATTTGGTGTTGCCAAAATAAGGGTAGAATACCAGGGATTTCTTATTTTAAGTAAGTATCATTTTCTTTTAAGGATAACTGCAGCATTACGTACAAAATATGGGAATAATATCTTAAAAGGGTTTATTTATTTTACTGTCACGATGCATAAATAGCAGTGAGTTTATTCAGTTTTATCATTTTGTATTAAAACAGTCCTCTTATAGGTAGGATGGATTTTAATTTACTTTGTTGAGGAGCTTTGATGCTCTAAACAGTTTTTTTTAGATCCTTAAATGGGTAATTGTTCCCCATACTTGTTTCTGATATTTTAAAAGATTTTTAAAAATTGTTTTACATACTACATATATGGGTTCAATAATATAGAAATGATCCCTGGGGGGAGCTTTAATTTTTTTTCCAATATTTACCCCCTTCTTTTAAAAATTTAGGACAGAAAAGTGTAGTGAGTGACGTAAAGTACAATTTGTATGTTTTTTCTATCTGTAAAGGTAAAGAAAAAATAAAAAAAAATTGGAAAAAAATGTTAAAGCTTCCCCCACGGATTATTTCTATGTTGAACCTATAGAACAGTCTGTAAAATATTTTTAAAAAAATCTATTAAAATAGCAGAAACAGGTATACGGAACAATGAGGGAGTTTCATCAATTTTTCGATAGCCCATGAAAACTAAGTGGACACGTGTTTTTTCTTTTTTTCATAAGGCGAAAAATGAGGCAGATACGCCTTGAAATGTGCTTATGACGTCACAATACACATGAATTATTACGTCACACCATGCATAGTATATCTATATATACAAAACTAAAAACTGGCATAGCTCTCGTAATATTCATATTTAGTGGAAATAAAAAAATACTTATCGATTTTTTTTCACTGTTGTAATAAAAAATAATCAGTTTAATTTCTCAGGAATCTTCCTAATTACTCTTAAATGCTTTAAGGTTTTCATGAGCATTTAGACGTGTGTATAGTCTTAAGAATTTTGTGTCTTGGTACATACTACCTATATATTTTGTATTATTGGCTTTTTCCAAATAGACTACTACTACTACCTAATGTAAGTTAATGTAAATAAAACGTTTATATCATGATGTTTTGTTTTAATAAACCTTTCTTTGCCCCAAAGTTATTTTAACTATTCAATGCAACAAAAATTCATATTTTAAAAAACTAAAAAAGGTGTATTTCTTGCCTACAGATTGTTGTATGTAATGTGTGAATGCAAAATACTTTAACATTACAAATCTCTTTTAAAAGCACTACCTATTCAAGACTAACTTAAAGACAAAGTAAAATTTAAGGCAAACGCATATAAGAAGGGTTTTATTGGGAGGTGCTTCCATTTTTGGCAGTTTCAGTGCTGCGCCTGTGTTACACCAGATTTTACAGTATAAATCATTCAAATTTTATTGGTCATAAAATCATTTTGGGCAAACTAGTTAATATTTTTAACAAAAAAAATGCATGCCACATATAAAGAATGTAAAAATTAGGTAGGTACCAAAATATTTGGTATTATTTTTTTTGCATACATATCAATGGTTTATTCCTTACACATAATTATATACTGACTGTCATATTTTTACATCTTTTAATTGGTTTTTGTGTCGCCCAGGGACGAGGAAAGAAATAGTTTTTATTTTTTTTGTCTCCAAAACAAAGCAAGATTCGGAAAAAATAGCAAAAGTTGTATATTTTATCGGTTGGTCTATTCTATTTCTTTTAAAAACCAATGGCATGCAATTTTTGTGTTAAATATATCATCTATTAACTTGCTTTTAAATTTTTGGTAATATATACAACGGCAAAAATATTTTTCCAAATTCTTAAAATCCGGACCTGTCGCTTATTCGCGGCCATGCGGTGATGAAGCACGTGGAATCGATCGATAACCTGCTAATTGAAACTGCGCAGTCTCAGAATTACCTTCTTTTGTTTACATCTGAAGGCGCATGAATCAGTATGATTTGGATCGCTTTGTGCTTATCCATATATGGAGATCGGTGTCCTCCACTCGCTTCGCTCGTTCCAGGGCTCAACAAAAGGAAACTAACCAAGTGCTAACCCAAGCCATACCCAAGAAAAACCCAAAAAGCAAGAAAAGACGGTTTACTTAACGGGATTTTAACCCGGGTCGCCGAAGTGAAGGCTAACCATCAACCCCTAGACCATCTGCTGACTTGCAAACAACTGGTTGCATCGCGAAGACATGCGTCACCTAACGCAGCTAGCCAATCACGCGCCGTCACTATGAACTGAAATCTCGCTTCACGACGGCAGAAGCAGTATTTCAGTTCACGCGTGGCCCTCCGGTCGCTACGGGGCCGAAACCAACAAAAACTGACCCAAGGCATAGCCAAAATGAAGAAAAAAACATTTTTACACACATAACCTTAAAAAAAGTCTGCAATTTTACACCTCACTAAAAAAAAAATAAAAAATTGGCATGAGTAACACAAATCCATAGCATCTATAGAATAAGGCTATTATGTTCTGTTCTGATCTAAGTGGGGTTCGCTGGACAGCATTCACCCAATGAGACCCCTGTCCAGGCTTAGCAAGAGGTGGAGCGACCCTTCCACATTAGTTAAACCATATAGTGATGAAAAATGCTACAGCTATCATTCCAGGCTTTTGGAGAAACTGCTGTCTGACCTATGGATCAAATCAGAAATTATAAGCTGGTTGACCAAGAAAAACATACTCGGGAACCTTTAAAAATATTTTTATGGCAGTGGCACGCACACTAAAGCGAGATCCTACGACACTCGACGAGTGTTGTGAGTGC
>MU187281.1:0-22295 GCA_016904865.1 Pissodes strobi | reverse complement strand
TTTGGTGGTTCTGCAGCTCTGCAGTTCTTATGTACCAGCCGTCCCTGATATAAGGATACTCGTAACACAAACCTGTTTCAATCTATACATGGCAAAAGCAACACAGGATAATTTTGAAGAAATGTTACAAATATGTGATTCCCACCCCAAACTACTCTCTAGATATACATCCAAAAATTTGGTCACAGACACCTGTTGCATAGATTTCGAATTAACCCTAATTAACAGAGACCTATCACAGCGATAACCTCGAGGAGCAAAATTCATAAAAACAGTTTTCTGTTCATTCAGACATAATCGATTTTGACTAAACCAACGCATAAATCTATCAATCATGTTTTGCGTATACATTTGCACTAACGAAATCTCACTATTGAAGCACAGATAGCTATTATCATCCGCAAACATAGTCAAATTTCCCTGGTCCACTATATCCGGATGATCGTTTACATATAATAAAAACAACAGGGGACCCAATACAGACCGCTGTGGCCCTCCACATGAAATTTGTAACAAATCAGAACGTTTATCATTTACTTCAACTAACTGAGACCTATTCTGTAAATATGATGTTAACCAGGCGTGAATCCTACCCCTAAATCCACACTCAAATATCTTATTTAATAGAAGGGTGTGATCAACTAGATCAAAGGCCTTACTCAAATCCATAAAAATTCCAATACACTTATCTTTATTATCTAGTTGATCATATAAACTGATAAAAGGAAATGATAACAGGAAATGTTATCGTAAACGGAGCCTCTGGGACACCAGATCAAATCCCAGAATATTACCGCGGCCCGCGGGGCTCTGGCGTACCGAACTAACCCTTCCCTAGCTATTCGTATGATGTGTATGAACAAAGTCAAGAAAAAACTAATACCAGAAAAGCAGAGGTGACCACGCCCCCCCCCCCCCCCCCCCCCCCCCCCTAGTTGTAGGTCTCCTAAATACGCCGACATAGGGAGGTACCCAAAGCTGATTAATTAGCTACGGTATTTCCCACGCGAGGAGGGACCGACACTACGTGAAGCAATCGCATGTGCCACAAGGGCAAACCTCCAACTTATCATAGGATGTGACGAAAATGAACACCATAGCTTATAGGGAACCACGTACATCAACGCAAGAGGTGAGTCGTTATTACAATTCAAGACATCTCTCTCGTCGGATAAAGCATGTGATAACATTGTCAACGGTCATTTGTCAAATGAACCATTATGGTCGGTCGACAGACAGATTTGATATAGTTATCCCACCGCGTATTTCAATCAAGTATAGGTGCCCAAGAGAGGCCAACTGGGAAGGATACTTAATATCACTCAGGAAGTCCCTAGAGAGGAACGGTTGAAATACGATAATGATGCTCTTGAGAGGTTAGTGAAGCTAGTATGCAAGGCAATAGTTGCTGCATATGAGGAAAATTGTCCTAAAAACAAACCTCATAAAACCACCGCAGTAAAATTCACAAAAAAAAACATCACTGGAAGAACTAAAGGCATCAGTACTCAATGGGGTAGAGATTCCATTTGCACAAGAGGCAGAATACTTAGAGTCATCTTTGATCATAAGGTAACATGGACTCAAGCACTATTGTACTGCCACAACGAAAATAAAATAGTCTTTTAAAAAATAGCTTTTATTAAACTCTTCATTTTTTTCTCCTCGGTCTGGCTTTGTCCACGAACTCTTGACAATTGTTCAAAAATAAGGCTTATTTTTACATCTAGTATTTATGATGAATTAATTGTCCCAGCGTTTCGAAACTAAAGTGCATATTTATCTAAAAAGATAAATTGAAAATAATATAGAAAGTTGACCCTGTAATTAATTACCAGACTATACCGAAATGAAACAACCGATTGCTCAGTTTGAAATAAGTCTAATTATAAATATAAGCACATCATCAAATCAATCAATCAAATTATATAATAATAAAAATATGTAGAGAAAAACTCGAAAAAAATAATGGAAATGTTCCGTAGGACTTTGGGCATTGAATATTGTGAATTTGGCTCCCAAGACACATACAAACCTGAGAAACGTCTTCTTTGATCAGAGTCCTGGTATGTACCAAATTCTTTGAGGCTTTCTAAGTATCAAGTTTTATACTTTATCACGCCAATGCTTCTCTTTATACCGTTCAATCGCTGACGCTTACTTGACCGAAAACAAATCTTCAGCAATTAAAAAAAAATCTATATTAAAATCTGCCTATGTACGAGCAATCAAATTACACAATACAAGTTAAGAAGAGGAAAATTTACAACAGCCTTTCGTAAAACAGTAAATAAGCTTGGGCATCTAAAACCTTGGACTCTTGTACTTCAGATACATAGGAATCGCTAATGTAGTACCATTTCCCCGGAGGTGGTTCAGGTTCGTCACTAGATCCCAGTTGAAGGTTCTTAATCTCTTCTTTTTGGTTTTTGGGTATGAACTGCCACCGACGGCTGTCTTCTAAAGGAGATCTAACTTTGACGTAAGAAACATAGTGACCCCCATGTATGGAACCACTGTGTTCAACTACGCCATAGAGAGAGTAAAGGACTTTGGTTTGTCTTGGTTCTACTGTGGGAAGGTTTTGAGATCTTTTTGAACAAAACGGGCCTAGGTCCAATATAGTGGAGAATTTGACGAATTTTGAAACCTTGGCTGAGCGGAATCGGTATACCTAGAGAAAAAAAGGATGGGTGATTTTTACAGTACTATACTTATATATTTTTATATATTTATTCAGTAAAAATATTTTTGAAACTGACGGCGTCAAAAAGTTTATTCATGTTTTGAAAGATATCACTACTGGACTTGCCTGAAATCGTTTAAGGTGCAATATCAAGACGGCCGGCGGATTATAGATGAGCAATTGCTTTGATGCATCAGTATATACAGTCTTCGTGTTTCTGCTGCGCTTCGTACACTCCTTGCAGCCCACTTTGTTCGTGCCCATCAACAGCTCGCACTCTGTAAACTGGTTCAGGCACGACTCGACCGAGCACTCGCCTTCTTCGCACTGGTATCGGGGGGCAAGCGTGCTCCCGTACGAGACTATGTCCTCGCAGACGCCGTCTTGGTCCATCATCTGAATAAAAATGTCGCGTAATAAATATTATTTTCAACCTTAAGTTGGTCAAATTAGATGTTTATAGTAACATTACCCAAAATAATATTTTTACATAAAAACAATAGCAATTTTAGTGAACAAATCGTTGTACAGGATCACTGGCTGAATTTTTACCGCCCCTTCATTTTTTATTTTAAAAGATAATACAATAATTTCTTTACCAGATCATAGGGAACTAATTGCAGTTCATTATTTATAACCAAAATGTTGTACAGGGTGTTTCAAAAAACCTGGGCAACATAAAGTTGTATTTGTTAAATGGAATACCCTATATCTTTATTAATATCTGGACAGAGTATCACACGAGCGTTTCAAAAATACTATATATGATATATTTTTCTTTCACAGTTTTCGAGATATTCAGGTTTAAAATATATATTTTTTTAAGTATGATAAAATATAAAGAATAATGTTTTCTATTTGAAAGTAAATAATTTTTCTTTAATTACTTTACTACCAATTTTTAGTAACTACAAGACATGTAATATAGGGTGGCCCGCAAGTAATTAAAACATAAATAATTTATAACGATATATAGATATTTTTATTAATACAACATCAATAACAAAAACGAAGGTTTACTAAATTGATAACTGCTCAACATGTCCTCCATTAATTTCCATGCATTTGTGGCTAATTATTTTTTGCCTTTCAGTAGCCACCAAAACACACTTCTGGTTGTCCATATTTAAATTGTCTATTGCTTATGTTATTATTTCTGTGATTCTTTCGGTGGTCCTGTTTTCATATTCATCACCCCATACAAAAGGTATCCATAATCGTAAAATCTGGGCTATCGTGTTGTTCTATTTAATCTCAATCAATATGGAAAACATTCGTTTAATAAATATGTTACAATGGCTACATTGTGATCAGGGGCCCCATCCTGCTGCCAAATAATTTCATTATTTAATATCTGATAGAATATTTATCGGTAAACTCCATACATACAGCACTTTTACACGTCAAAAAAGGATTGGATACACAATCATAAAAACAATAAAAGCAGTATTAACATAGTTCTAAAATTTTAAAATACACAAACTAAACATTAATTTTAAGATTTACTTACACAGTATAAAAACACACTAAAAAGACGATAAATTAGAGCAGCTCTGAAAATACTCCTCAAAGTCATAAAAAGCTTTGCTAAGTAGAAAAAACTTTCAAACATTTTTAAACTCTTTGTCATTTAATAGTCTAATATGCTGGGGTAGGGAATTGAAACATTTTAGTCCATAGAAACTGGTGCCATTTCTGGACCTTGTGAGGCGAAACTGACTTAAAACTAAATTTACTTTGTTTGTGGTGGGATAGCTATGAACCTCTTGGTGTGCTTGAAATAGTGGCAAGTTCTGCCTAACATGCATAAGGCATTGTAAGAGGTAACCACTGGGAAGCGTCAATATCTGCAGGTCCACGAAGGCCTGACGACAGTCCTCTCGGTAACCCAACCCAGCCATTAGCCTTATGCACATTCTTTGTAATTCAAAGACTTTGATGGCATGAGGGGAATGACCCCATTCAAAATCGCATACCCCATGACCGAGCTGAAGTAGCCATGATACGCTGCTAGTACACTCTTTTTGGAAACACATCCTGAAAGATTTCTTATCAGGTACACTGACTTAGAGAGCCTGCCACAAAGCTGCTGAATATGACACTCCTATGTCATTCTTGAGCTCAAGAAGAAATCCAAAAATGTTACCTCATCAGAGTAGTACTCCAGCAAACGGTGGTCTACTTTGCTCCTCCTCAGGCTGAAATTTATGGACTGTGTTTTTTCCCTATTCAGACACAGTTTATTTGCAAGAAACCAGTTTTCGATGGTCACAGTAGCCTCTTTAATTCCAGAAACATCTATTTGGAATGGGTGGCAGGTTATAAAAATAAAAAAATAGTGGTTTCATCTGCAAACACAATCAGCCCCTCTAATCCCTGTAGGTAGGCAAGGTCATTTATTAAAATATGAAAGAGGACCGATCCTTGGGGAACTCCATTTCTTACCATGGTGGGGTCGAAATAATACCGTTAAAATGGACTGACTCTGTGCGGTCCGACAGGTATGAGGCTATTAATTGAATACTCTCTGTCTGAAAACCACAATGGGGTAGTTTGGAAAGAAAGATATATTATATGAGATGCAGTCAAAAGGTTTGGTTCAGATATGAGGCGTAGGTATCAAGTCCCTTCTCAAAACCCCTCAAAACACGTCTCACAAGACAGTCAATGGCTAGAGTAGTGCTCCTTTTGTTTCTAAAACCAAACTGATTTTGAAAGAAGAGTTTGTTCTGTTCAAAATGTGCACTTATTTGATTTTTCAAGATCGATTCAAAGATTTTTGATAAAATTGGTAGGAGGGAAATAGGTCGATAATTTGAGCATTCAACATTGGATCCTTTGTTTTTATAAATAGGTACAATCTTGGCAGTTTTCAGCACTTGAGGAAATACATTAAAGTCAATAGCCTGGTTTATAAGTTTTGTCAAAGGGAACAAGATGAGATTTTTCAGTTTTTCTTATTTTTGCATTGATATCATAGCAGTCCTTGCTTTTGTTTAGTTGTATTTCATCAATCTTCTGCCTTATCTCATTAAAGGAGACATGTGAGAAATTAAAAGGAACGTGACTTGCATTTTCACAAGGGTATTCCGAGAAATGCTTATTGGATGTGGGAAGGAATTGAATAACATGACCTTCTATGCTAGAGAAAAATATATTGAAGGAAGATGCATCCAGTATTTAGGAAGATCTCGAGGTGGGGGAGGGTTGATTATTCTTTAGAACACGCCACATGCCCGATTGGTGGTTTTCAGCATTCTTAATGTAATTGCCGCAAGCTGATTTTTTGGCTCTTGACAGCTCTAGGCGGTAAGTGGCTCCATATTCTTTGAAAGTTTTAAGAGGCATAAGCACAGGATTTTGCTTATTTAAAGAGGCTATTAATTTCAGTCGCTCACACATGTTAAATTATTCTTAAAGCACTCTATGTGAAAACGTTTTTTATTTTGATCAACTAATTTGGATTTTAAAGGTAGAGCTTTCTCAACTCACGAGATAATTATGTCAATAAAGCTTTGAAATTTATTTTCTATGTCAAGTGAGGGGTCACAGATAACATTCCAGGTTTGCAATTTTCTATAGTATTGTGTAAATAAAATAGTCCATACTCAGTAATCGACCTATAATTTATTCTAGTTTTACTCTTTTTATCAGTAAGCATATCATACCTAACCAGAATACCATCATAATCGGATAAAAATTGCAAATTTATTTTTTTTTGGCAAGAAGTAATAGACTGTTGGATGTTGTTAAATATATTATCCAAACATGAACTTTCACGGGTACTGAAATTTACAATGTCATAGATATCAGCAGTAAGGAATAAGTTTTTAACATCTAAAGCTTTTTGGTCTCGGATTAAAAAAGAATCATTAAAATCTCCCGAAATAAAGGTAGGCTTTGACAGGTCAAGCATTTCAATAAGGGAATTTAGGCTCTCTAAAAACACTTCAAAATCACCCCCAGTTGCTCTGTAGATTGTTATTATCTGCACATCGAACTCACTAAGATACACACCAGTGACCTCAAAGTGCTGCTCAATGCAAAACTCACCAAGACCCACAGGTACAGCATCGATGTTGGTTCGCAAAAATACTGCTACACCAGCACGTATTTTTTTCCTTCTTACAAAAACCTGAAACAGCAATGTAACCCCAAATATTCACAGTCCCAAATTGCTGAGTACTGAGCCAGTGCTCATTAATAAGAAAACAATCAACATTTTTTTTAATGAGGAGTATTTCTAGATCATTACATTTATGATTTAAAAATTGAACATTTAGATGTAAAATAGGCAAACATTGTTTAAAATTTTTAATATTATGTACAGGGCTAGATTTTAGAAATATATTTTCAATCAATTTTGGTTTTGATTACCTGAGTGTGTCCCTTCTGAAATCGGCGCGATCTCTTATCTTCATCTTAACACACCTGCAGTCAGCCTCCACCAAGTTGTTGTTTTTAAGGAAAATAAGCACAGCACGAAGTTATTTTGACTCCACTTGGGGCGCAAAGCTTGAGAGGAAAATGTAGGCTTTCTTCTCTGCTATTTTAAGACCGGTCTCAGCTTCATTGGTCCCCAAAAGTGGCTTTGGCCTGGTTTCCTGAATTCTGTTTCTCGTTTTTATTTACCCTGTTGTCAGAGTTCATCCTGATTTATGGAGTTTATGTATTTCACCGCCGGCATTTCCTTTGTTAACATCTTGGTCAACAAAGAAAACATCATCATTTGTGTCGGAAATCGGGATTATGTTAGTTTTGTTGACATCAACAACCTTTTTTGCGTGATTGGATTGTGTCTTCTGTTGCGTCTCCGGAGTTTTAGCGTTGGTATCGACGACCATGGTTTGAGAGTTCATCGATGCAAATGGCAGGGCGCGGATTTCATCGCGCCTTTGACGATAGGGTGACCTTATATGTTTGCCGTTAGAGGCGACATCTTTGTTTTGTTCCGGAATTAAAAGGCCAGGTTTAACAGCTGATTGTTGATGGGCAACACCTTGCGGGGTAATAAGCGGAAGGCGGGCATGTTTACCTTCTGCTTTTCCATCAAAAACAGCATTTGTTTCCCAAATTTTTCCATAGAAAATCAACCTTTTTTCAAGATATCGACATTTTTCCTCCAGTTTGATAACTTTCTCTTTCAGATTGGCTATTTCCAAGTCCTTCTCATCAGTTTCTGCTACGCGGTACAATGTCGAAAGTTTGATATTTTTTGTAGTTAAAGTAGAAAAATCATAGTGCGCTAGTTTTTTTAAGCAAATGGAGTTTGAGACACATTCAAAAGTCTTTGTGAGGTCATAGAAAGATGCATATGTGTCCAGGCCCTGTTCCAGTTCATCCACAACAAGGTCCATTAGATTATTAATAGCCAAGGTTGTTGGATTTTTTATATTATTATATATATTTTATATTCCCCAGTAAGAAACAATGTGTTATGTTCAAAATAAAAATTCATTTGGTCTTTTAGAATGGACTCAAAAATTTTGGAAAAAAATAGGAAAAATGAATATTGGGCGGTAGTTGGTAACATTGTCTGGTGAACCCTTATTTTTGAAAATGGGTATTAGTTTAACACTTTTGAAAACCCAGGGAAAGACTCCAGCCAAGATGCAATGGTTAATTAACTTTGTAAGTGGACAGACAAGTAAGTTTTTAAATGACTACGATTTTTGTGGAAATCTCAAAACGGTCCCTACTTTTGCAGTTTTTTATATTTTATATTTTATCTCTAACTTCATTGAAAGTGGCCAATCGAAAATTAAAGCTATTCATTGGAGGTAAGTTTGAAGTTAGGTGGCTGTCAATACAGTTTTTGGCTTTTGGTAGGTCCTTCACAGTTTCATTCACAGTTTCATCAG
The DNA here is from genome assembly GCA_016904865.1 of Pissodes strobi. Lineage (NCBI taxonomy): Eukaryota > Metazoa > Arthropoda > Insecta > Coleoptera > Curculionidae > Pissodes > Pissodes strobi. Next base: position 13,748 of record MU187281.1, on the reverse strand, counting down.
CAATATTAATAAAAAAGTTGTTAAAAATTTGTGCATTTAGTGCATCTGTATGTATTATATTGGATGAAGAACTTTTACTTTTTAGAAGATTCCACATTGCAACATTTGGCCTATTGGAATTTTTAATGTAAGCATCATATGCTATTTTCTTAGAGCTGCACATATTAGCTCTATAGACCTTCCTATACCCACTGACTAGTTGCCTTGGTATCAACTCAGGATTTTGCTTACTCATAGCATCCAAAGCATGAAGCCTGTCCCTAGATTCTCTTAATTCATGATTGTACCACTCAACCTTTACAGTCTGTCTATCATCACTGGGAATTCTTGTTTCAGAGGAAAACTGAGAACTCATAGTTGAAACTTTTGGTCAGGGGTGATGTTAGGATCATTGACAAACTGCCACTCAATCTTTTCAACATTATTATAAAGGTTAAATAGACCCTCATTTGTAATAAGTCTATAGTTTATTCTAGATTTTGTTTTTTTTCTGTATTAAGTTTTTTTAAATGAAAAACTATACCTCTATGGTCGGACAGATGATGTAAATCGAAAGGCCTAGAACAATTTGTCGAGGTGAGTATGTTTGTGAACACATTGTCGAGGCAGGTATTGTTTCTTGTTGGAAAATTAACTGTCGAATGAAGATCATAAGACACCATAAGATTCTCCAACTCAACTGCCCTAGTATCAGTAGTGGTAAAATGGGCATTAAAGTCACCTGTAATAATGACATTTAGAGACAAATTTATACTGTCCAATACATGCCATGATTTCCAAGGATTTAGAAAAATTACCATTAGGGGATCTATATAATAAGCTGGGTGGCATGTTTTTTAAGGAAAACACCTGCCGCCTCACAGTCAAGTTCGACAGAAAGGTTTGAGATGTTTAAGTCATTATATTCGACATGTGATTTTAAATATATGGCAACCCCTCCCCATGACTTCTAGAAGACCTACAAAAACTGGAGGCACTTTTATACCCTTCCAAATTTGTCACGGAAAACTGGTCAGTTCTTAACCAGTGCTCATTGATGCAAATACAGTCAAAAGCATTTTAATTAAGGACTACCTCCAGATCTGAGACTTTATTACATACTTTGTACATTAATGTGAAAAAATTCACAGACTCTTGAGTAACCTGGGTTACCGAGTTCCGCCTTTCAGAGGAGAAACAAGGTGGTTGGCTTTGTAGGTTGCGAAAATGGTTAATTCTTATACCCTCTGGCCAAAGCTCTGGGTTCATCATACTGTTTTGGTACTCCAACTTTGAATGAACTAACTTTAGTCTTCATTTTCTCATGGCTCTGTGTTTTTTGCAAGGCCAGAGACAAACACCCAATACAGTTTTTGCGCTACCTCCAGTGTACTTTCAGTTTTATTTACACCTTTAATTGGTTCCGACCTGTCAGCAGGGGAAGGGATTTTTTTCCTCGGATTTCTTTTCTATGAGACGGATTTCCACTCAGTAATTGGGAAGTTTGTGGCACTCTTCTGGGAAACTAGAGTGTTTTCACCTTGGAATTGTTCAACAAAAACAATATCATTGTCACTGTCAACCTCAGGCTTTTGTTTTGCTGTCATATCTGAAACTTAAGAAACAGTTTTCTTCCGTCTCTCCTTCGATGGCGTTTTCGGCATGTTCTGCTGGTTTACTGCCACCGATCGATGTGCTCACGCAGACAACAACAGCCAACAACACTCTGGCGAGGTGACAATGTTGCCAGATGTTATGTGGAAATCTTTGAATCTAGGATTTTTGATGGTCCTGCTTGTTTTCTGGAACTTTTCCATTAATGCGTCTCAGGGAGATGTATTTTTGACTTAGCTCTTCGCAAGATCACCTTCGTGTTCGACGGCATTTTTGAGGTTAGAATGCGGTCACAGGGGACATGCTTGCATACTGCCTTTTTAGTAACGCTTGCTTGTTGCAAACATGCGGGATGGAAGTGACTGTGGCACTTTTTGCAATTCACAGCTGTCAGAACTTTTTTAGCAAAATGGAAGCAGATATTTTCGGCTATTTTACGGACCGAAAATTCCGCGTCACTCTCACTCGCCATGTTGCACAACAATGCAGAGCTTTACCCCTGGAGTGAAAAAGGGAACGAATAACACTTTCCTATGCTTTACTTTTGCTCTTAAGTTTGGATGCCGAGTTTATTCTCATTTGGCAATGGAGAAGGTAGGAAAATAAACTGAGTGCAAAATTCTCAGTGGTAATTTCATGGTAATTTTGGTTTACCTTTCTGGTTTATTAATTATTTAATTAATACAATGTGAGAAGATAACTAAGCCCTGATATGTTTTTTTTTAAGTCATTTACCTTCTAAGATCAAGATTATTATAGGCACGTGTATGAGCAATAATGTTCCTGAAATCAAAATAGTATTATTTACAGCTTATGTCGTGTCCAGACTCAACTGGAAGGTCAAACCTATAGTCTTCATGAATATTATGAACAGGTATCAAAGCATCAAGCGGTAGTGCCACCATGATTTCAGAAGCATTAGTAAATAAGAGATTTAAATATCTACCTTTTTGATTTGGATACAATATTTTCTGAAACAAATTTAGAAAGGAAAAGTACTCCTCCTTCGTTCTGTGTTAATTTTTGCACGGGCAAAATTTTATAAACATGGTAAATATGTTTTGACAATGTATTTTGTATCTTGTAAGATGTTTTGTTCAATATTTGACAAGCTTGATATCCACTATTTGAGATGCTCTACAGCCGCACAAAAAGTTAGTTCTTAATGCTATGCACCATTTTCAGTAAATCGACCTCGAAAGTTGAACTTGAAATATCAAAATATATTTTAGAAAAATTACAACCAACTAGCATTTTCATCATTACAGCGTTTTATGCCAATCAGTAACTACTATTACAACCTGAATGTCAAAAATATTTTTATATAAAAGTAAATCAATCAGCAACTTATTATATATAGTGTGGCCCAGAATTAGTGTTAAGAGAAATACTAGGGATATCTAAAAACCAACATCAGTGCACACAGGGTGATCACATTAAACGATTCTAGCATATTTCCTAAGGAGATATTCTTCATGCCATGTAGTATTTGTTTAATTTGATTAAATCAAAATACCTTTCCGATTGATTTTTTTTTCGTACCGGGTACCCAAAAACAACTAAAATCAGCTTCACTCACTGGCGGTTCAGGGCAATCCCTATAACTTTTGTACATACCATTTTTTAATGTAGCTTAAAATAAACCCTGTAGGTGGGTGCCAATATATAAACGGGCACCTTATACAATAAATACTTAATAAAAAGAAGTTAAACACAAAACTATACACACACATACAGAATTTAGACATACCTAACAAGCTACAGTAAACGATTTAAAGCAATTTGTCCATTAGGAACTACAATAGCAAATAATCACTTCAGCAATAATTTAAAAAAATGTTAAAAGTTTCAGCATTTGTGTTCACAGACAACTGAGAAGGTGAAGTTTATTGCTCTTTAGAACATCCCACATAGCAGCTTCAATTGTTTATAATATTGAATCATAAGCTCTATTTTATATTCGGCAATTTCTCTCTTTGCGAATAAAAGAAAATTTCGCCTATTAATGAAAATCAAGGTAGTCTGTAAACCGAGCGTTGATCGTTACGTCATAAAGCGTGACTTCAGATCAGTTTTGAAGCATGTCCTAAATTGGGAGGAGCCGTAACTGGCCATAACTTACGGTTCGCGCATGATCCATTTCATATCGGTAAAATAGACGTCTATTATCGATAACGAATGTGAGATTAGATAGGACGCTCAGTTCAAAACCTAAATAATAACAAACAACATGTCATTCTTATAAATTCGTGATTCATCGATTCAATTTAAAGAAGCTAACCGATAAACGTGTCTTTTTTTTACTCTGGTAAGATAGTATTTGGATCTCCAATATGGATTTTTCTATGCAATCTACTTGCATAGAATACATTACCCTGTCTTTGAAACTTTTTAACCATCTGTCACCGTATCTAAGAGATTTACCACTAAAGAAATTCAAAATTAAAATTAAAGGACTGTTATTGGACCTGTCGCCTTGCAGTGTTGAACAGTTTTTAAATTGTTAATAACATATTTTTCAATTTGTACTTTCTGTGTATTTTTAGATGTAGTGACGTTTTGTTTTTTATGTAATTTTAACTATGTGAAAATATTGTTTTTAAAGGATTTTTATAAATGTTGTTAATACTTAAGGCTTTATTACCTTGTTAAGTTGCTATCAAGCTGATATATTTTGTAAACCCTGATGATGCTAAATCATTCCTAATGAGAAATAAGCAAATAAAGAATATTATATTGTAATATTGTACAGGGTGATCCCCTATAATGTCGCCACCCTTTAATTTTTTTATTTTAAGTGTCCCAAAAAAATTAAAAGTATGGCTGAAAAATACTTTTTATCTGCGTATAAAAAATATTGGAAAAATGATCAGTATACAGGGAAAAACAAAAAGTTATTTTTTTTCAATGGAACACCCTATGCATCTTGTTGGGCATCAAATTGCGCAACTTTGCCTTAATTTAACCGACTTCGTATCTCTTACTGTTCCCGAGATCCCCATGCATGCACTAGAATTTGTAGCACCCTGTATATGAATTTATTTTTCGATTCCTCGTAAAATTCTAAGCATATTTTATGTATGATGTTATACCTCTAGACTTAGTAGTTTCACAGCTATAAACAGTGGAAAATCGGTACTTTGGTAGCAAGAATATCATTGGAGATGGAGTAAAATGAATTTCACATTCTTGTCTTAACTTTCCAAGGGCTATCTGATGGTGCTAACTGATGGTACCTACCGAGGTACCAGATTTGGTGGTACCCATGGTACTGCCTATCAGTTAGTATCGTCAGATAGGTCTTGAAATGTTAAGAGCGAAATGTGAAATTAATTTTACTCAATCTCTAATGATCTTCTTGCTACCAAGGTGAAAAGTAGCCAAAGTACCGATTTTCAACTGCTTATAGCTGTGAAACTACTAACTCTAGTGGTATAACACCATAGATAAAATATGCTTAGAATTTTACGAAAAATCGAAAAATAAATTCATATATTGGGTTTTGAAAAAAAATTAACCTTTTGTTTTTCCCTGTATGTATACTGATCATTTTTAGAATATTTTTTTAACGCAGAAAAACAGTTTTTTTCAGTACCTACATAACCATACTTTTAATTTTTCTGGGACACTTAAAATAAAAAAGTTAAAGGGGGACGACATTATAGGGGATCACCCTGCACTTTCTTTCAGGTGAAGAAAAAAAAATTGTGAAGTTTGCAATAGGAACTTAAATTAACAACACAATACAAATAGAAATATTCTAGTTTTCTAGTGAAAAATTCCAGCAGAAATTCCTAGATTTACAAGATTCTTGTTATCTTGTGTGAAGGAAAACATATCTAATACCTGCGAAATGTGATATGTGATTAATTCAAGAAACATTCAACTCTATTCATAAGCAATGTACTGTGAAACAAACTTGGCCGATAGAACAGTGTGTATAAAAAATCACACATTTTTAATATCAGATATGCAACTGAAATGTGATTTGGACCTTTCCTTTACCAATTAAATGTTATTTGTCATATGATTGACTTGTAAGCATCTGTAAAGTGCAGTAAATAAATTAATAAAAATAGAAATTCATCATTGCAGTAAACTTTGTCATATATTTAAATTTGACTGTAAATGCAATTTTATTTTTCTCTTAGCTAAGGTTTTTGTTGTTTTATCATTTAATTAATCTTATAGCAGTGTTCTGTAGTAAATAAAACTGAAAGACCTCAAACATGTAACTTTTCTTTAGTTTTATATATGCAGGAAAGTAAGTTTTGTTTATAATTTATTTGTGTTGTGCAATGGTTCAAACGGCTAGCTTCGTAAAAGTTTATTTAATTTTTGTACAGGTTTTGCTTATTATGTAGCTGTAAATATAGCCATTGCGGCCTTAGTTCAAACTTTTAATAATATTTACGTTATTTTTAATATAGGACGTCTCATATAAAATATATTAAATGGGTGACGGTATAGCATAATATTGTGTTTGAGTTTGTTGTATCTCAGTTATAACCAAAACTAACATAAAGTAACTTAAATAAAGTAGAGTAAATTGACACCATAAAATAAAACTCAAGAGAAAACGAAAGCAATGCTAATTTATTTCCAAAAAACTCGCAAATGTTTATGTAATGGAAAACAAAACAGTCTATATAACCTAAAGTGTTGCTATAACATGTTTCATATACAACAACAGTAAAGGTCTGGCGTATATGTATTAACTTTAACAATTTAAAATCTTATTTTTCTTTATACAAACTTACAATAAACACCAATGAAAAACAGATTGGACAAAACACTTTACATAACACAGAGAATAAAGAGAGTCAATTAAAACAGAGTAAAGAGAGTCAATTAAAGCAAAGTACTATAATACAATATAAAACAGAGAGTTGGCAACATGGCGCCAGAAGGAGAGTTAGAGATCATTCCTGAACGAAAAAGTCGTTATGAGTGTTGTAAAAAGAAAATTTGTAGTAGTCGCGTGTATGTAAACTGCGGAAAGGTTATCATAAATCGTGTTCCGAACGGGACTTCGCAGAAAAAATCGTAACTATCGATGAAACAAAACTGGTTTGTTGTGGCGTGGCGACGGATGACATAACCTCAAACAGTGAAAAATTCAACCATACTGAAGAAATATGTCTTTTACGGCAATTGGTAAAATAAATTACTGACAAGAATAAACTACTTGAAGAAAACAAGAGATATCTGGAAGAAAAACTTTCCCAACTCAAGAAAAAGAAACAAAATGTACTACAAACTGCCAAGCTCGGCAACTCCGCCTGAAATCGACCGCCAAAATTCTCTGTCATCGACGCAGAAACGTGGAATATCACCAGGAAAACAAGATCCACTGACCTTCAACGAAAAATGTGATGTTGCTGAAAAAACCATAAACAAGCCAATGTTTGCACGACCTGAAGCTAGTCACTCAAATGACAAAGAGAGACCACCGTAGACAAGGCCAAACTTCAACAGCAAGGTTGACATAAATATAACCTCTAACACAGTTATCAACCAAAAGGATGCCGACAAGGATAAAGTCTCTACAAGAAACGAGCAAATAGAACAAATTGAACTAAACGATCAAAAATAAATTGAAGTTAAGAAAAAAGCCAAAAAACGCATGGAGATGCCAAAATACCTTTGCAAGGAAAAATCAAAAATGAAACTATCCTAAAGGTTGCAGAAGAAAAGACATGGGTTATCATTACTGGCTTTGATCCAAAAACAGAAACGGATGATATAATAGCCTTTCTAAGCAGAAACGATCTAAATGAAGGAAGTGTTTGTCAAAAAATGGTAACAAAAAGAGATAGGAGTAGAAGCACAACGACTACATTTTATCAACTGATCTCTGGCCAGCTGGAATTCGTGTTCACCATTTTATCAACCTACAGCGCCCACAACAAGCAAGGGCCCAATAATACCAGAAGGTGACAAGTTTACCCTCAAACTTTTCCATCTTAATATTCAAGCAATACAAAACAAAACAAAACTGCCGAAGCTTTTTTGATGGACAGAGAAATCAATGTTCTATGCCTAACAGAACATTGGCTTAAGCTAGAACTAGAGCACATTCATGTGGGACAATACTCTGTTGCAGCAGGTACCTGTAGATATCAGTTTAGAGGGGAAGGAACAGTGATAATGGTGGATCCAACCTGTAATGCCATACCTATGAGTGATATAAATGTCTTGACTGTTGAGCAGTGTATCGAGGTTTGTAGTATCTTTTTGAAATCCCATAAAATATTTATAATAACACTTTACAGATCGCCATCGGGCAGTCTTGACACCTTTATAGAAATATTAGAACAAATATTAAATAAAATAACTATAAATAACCGAATAATCATTGTGGGCGACTTTAGCGTACACTTTGGCAGGAGCGAGAGTGCACCGAAATAAATTATATGATGAAATCTTTTGGATTATTGAGAATCATAACGGGCGCGACGAGGCAGAAAAACTGCCTAGACGGTGTATTCTCGAATTTATGTGTTGATGATTGTGATGTTTCTTTGCTTGTAGGAATTTCTGATCACCTCGGACAGCTAGTTGTCATTTCTGTCTCTTTTGAAAATGCTGCTCAGGACAAGGCCAGGATAACATGCAGGCCATTAACACAGAGAGGTAAACATATGTTCTTTGATTTGGTGGAGGGTATAGATTGGAAGTTTTTAAATGAGGACTGTGGTACAGATGAAAAATGCTCAACATTTCTAAATGTATTGACGCAGGCATAACATGAGGCATTTCCAATAAAAATTTTTGTCAAAAAAGGTAATCAGGCCCATACTACGAACTGGTTTGATAATAACCTAAAAATCAATGCGAGAACACCTGCATCTTCTAAATGATTTTTGCAGGCAGTATCCTTCCCCGTGGTTCACTAATTACAGGAATGAATACAGAAAGTGGTATAAAGCTCAAATTACCACCACTGAGAAAACTGCAAATTATAATCTGATAAAAAATGCTCCAAATCCAATAAGTTCCATGTGTAATATTATTAATGAATATCGTGGAAAGTCACAAAAATCTCGGACTGAAATATCCATCAGCCCTGATAGTTTCAATACCTTTTTCGTAAATGTTGCTGGTGACCTTCAGCAGAATCTTGATCCCTTCAATCTTAACCCTCTAGATAATAACTTTAACACCCCTCAAGACATATTTCGTTTCACGGAGGTCACACTCATTGAGATGCGTGACAGTATAAATTGACTAAAAAACAAAAAAGTAAAAACATGACTTTAATGTTAATCTTATAAAAAATATAAAAAAATCTTATAATTAGCCCACTAACCAAGCTCATTAATTTATGCTTTAAAGAGTCAGTCTTTTCAAATGTATTTAAAGAAGCCCTGGTGGTACCAATTTACAAAAAAGGAGATAAAAACAACATCGCAAATTACAGACCGATTTCTCTACTTCCAATCTTTTCAAAAATATTCGAGAAGTGTATGGCATCACGTATATCGCGGTTCTTTGAGTCGAATTATATTTTTACTGATTTTCAGTTTGGCTTCAGAAAACAGTGAAGCACCCCATGAGCAATAATGGATCTGATGTCTCTTCTCTTGGAAGCCTTTGAGAACCGTAGCTTTGTGTCTACAACATTCTGTGACCTAAGCAAAACTTTTGATTGTGTCTCTCATAGCGTACTCCTGGAAAAGCTTAAACTCTACCACTTTCACATGAGCAGTATTGCCTTAATAAAAAGTTACCTTGAAGCATGGGCGTAGACAGGATTTTTTCTCAGGGGGGGCGAGCCGTAGACAAGGCCGCAGTAGTGGCAAATTTTGGGGGCCACGCCCAATTTTTACACAAGTCATGAGTCGGTTAAATTCCCAGGGGGGGCCACGGCCCCCCCCTGGCCCCTCCCTGTCTACGCCCATGCCTTGAAGGTAGTTTTCAGGCTGTACGGTGGGAGGGGTGACGTCCGCAAGGAGGGAGTTGACTGTGGGAGTTCCTCAGATTTTTTTAATATACATCAACGATCTTCCTAGCATAGACACCAGTGCCACTATACTATCTTTGCGGACGACACCACCTTTTCCGTGTGCATGAGAATTATGGTGAGGTGAGAGAGGCTTCTGAGGCGGCGCGAGCAAGAGCAAATGAATGGTTTACATCTAACCAACTTTTCTTGAAGAATGAAGAAACCCCAAACATGATATTTTCTATGAGACAAACCCTTCGGTGGGACGTCCATATTGCTCTGCTCTGTAAGAAACTAGCAACTAACATCTTTGTATTGCGCAACCTATCACAATGTCCTGCGGCAGGCATATTTCTCCTTATGTCATGCACATATTGGATACTCAATACTTGTATTGAGCCACAGCAGTGCTGCGTCCAAAGTTTTTGGCCTGCAAAGAAAGGCCCAAAGGGTTATTGCAGGAACGTCTTACAGGGATGACTGTAGCCAGGACTTTATAAACAATCAAATTTTAACTCTACCATGCTTATTTATTCTGGAAAACCTACTATATGTCAAGACTCACGTTGGGCAATACACGGCTCATGCATCTGTTCACTCGCACGATACGCGTCATAAACAAAATCTGGTACTAAACAGTTGGAGTCTAAAGAGGTGCCAGGACGGCCCCGGACATTTGGCAATCCATTTCTATAATAAGGTTCCAATAACGATAAGAAATCTGCCTATTAAAAATTTTAAGAATAAAATGAAAAACCTTCTCATCAGTTGGGCATTCTACTCTACAAATGAATATATGGCCTGTGATATAAACGAGATAGTTAACTGTCACCCATTTTAACAATGTATTGATCAATGTTTTTTTTTATTTGTTTATTGTTTTTAAACTGTCTTGATTATACTTTTAATGTGTAATGTATAAGTAGGGGTTGTTTGCCTCAATGCTGCACCCCTGTACAGATTTTGATGTTTCAAATTTTTAAATTTATACATGATATGTTGAATCGTCTATGTTAACACAAATAAACTATTTTGATTTTTTATTTTGACTATTGACATGTATCTATCGATCACCCAGCTACAAAACTCATGGGGAGACACAAATGACAGACAAGACAAAAGATAATAAAACACTATAATTCAACTCATCATAAAAAAACACAATAATTCACTCATTATAAAAAACTATACCACACAATCGATGGAAAGGGATGTTGTAATTTAAGGTTCTTGTATCATAGTGCTCCAATATTTTACGAAAGGGGTCGTAGTATCTTCTGTGCTTATGAGCAGACTAAACTAAACACATCGACGTATTTCGTCGAGTATTTCGTAATAGGTATGTAAATCTATTCTTAAAAACAATAACTCCATTTAACCTAAGTTTAAGTTTTACCTTTTTTTATAATTATTGCAGTTAAACTTGACTTCCTTTTGAAATTGAGACATTGAAATCTTATAAATTCATCTCGAAATTTGGACAGTGAAATTATGAAAGAACACTTCCAGTTGACAATGTATCCTTTTCTTTCTTAAGGAAAATAACAAAGACTGCACGAAACCAGAGACTTGAAAGAAAGATCCTTTCTTTCCCTAATTGAAAACTTAATGTCGCGTTTTTAACGCTTAAAAACGATTTTTAAAACTTATATTATGCTAAATACGAATTATGTTTAAGAAGTAGTATAATAGAATAATCCTACTCTTTATATATTTTTAAAACTGCACTTTTGTATCAACTTACATTATATACTGCATTCACGTGTAAACGCGTTTTTCCTGCTGCTTTTTCGCGATTAAAATAGTCTATTAGGTTTAAAATGAGAACTTGCTCATTTTCAGTGTACCGTTGTCCAGGCATTTTCAACTGCGATAACTGCGCAGCTTAACGTACGTCCGTGACGTCAAATTTCTGTCAATGTCACCCCCGATTGAGGGTGGCTTGATAGAGAAAGACAAGGTATGACGTAACGATCAACGCTCAGTTTACAAACTATATGAATTTTCTTCCTCATTTTTCGAAGCCTACCACTGTACCAATTCAAAAAGCTTGAAGTTTTCCGTTTAGGAAAAAATACACAATAACTCACCATTTCACTAATAGACTCCATTGCGCACGCACCCTCTATCGTCTGGTCCAGTTCGAAAGTCAAATTGACCTTACTGGAATCTCCGTCGTTCAGCAAACTGAGCTTCTCCAAATCCTCTTTGAGGTCAATGTTTTTGTTATTGTTGGTTTCTACGAAGGCCATCCGCGATACCGGACGTTGAAAAGAGCTGAAACAAAATGCAAAAATACATTAAATCAAGTTCATAATACAAGTGAAAACTTAAGTGAAGGGTAAACAGTATCTTATTTTGAGGAAGAAGAGAATTATGTCACCAATCATACAATTAAAGTAAATATAAAAGTCTAAATATGCCACTAGTGGCAACAATTTAATTGCAGTTGCACAAACCAACAGTCCAATAACGGCAATAACTTTCGATAATAATAATTCGTCATCTATAATCTGATCATGCGCGGAGACTGGCCGAAATGATAATACAGCTTATACCGTACCGAAAAAGCTATGACGATAAACGCCATCCATCTATAATTTACGAAACGGATGAGCGACAGCGGTCAAAGGCAACCAAAACAGCTGACGGTGGTGTTTTCTAGAACTTGGCCTAAAACTATAATAAGTGTTAACATGCCATATTACAACATATTAAAATGTACAGGTAGTTCCTACACAGACACAGATCATGGCTCTAAGAGAAAAATAAAACAAAAAACTACTCTTATTTTAGTTAAAGTTCTGAACGTACTCCTCAAAGGAATAAAATGACCCCTGGACACTCTCATAGTTATTATTAAAAGTTTAATTACTTATATCTAAAACGGCAATATTATATGCTTCTTATCATCTGAATAATCTGTTGTACATGACTTACAATTATTGATGAATTTTAATTAATGTTTGTATTATTTTAAATTGTGAAATGATAAGTGCATGAAATACTGCTTTGTGTAGAACTGTATGAGTATGAGTATATAATTAAAATTACCTGGTTACAAAAATTATGGTTTAAAGATAATTACGCTATAACAATATTGTTTATAAAGGATCGACTGCGTATCTCATGATGTTCCAGCTCGTAAGCTACGCTTATATGGCTTTAACCAAACTAGTATTAATTTACTAAACAATTATTTAATAAACAAAAAACAAAAGACAGTATGCAATGGTGGTGCTTCTGGCTGGGCGGAGATGAGACATGGTGTACCGCAGGGCTATCTTAGGGCCGCTGCTATTTCTTATTTATGTCAACGATGTGAATAGTGCTGTGCCTGGATGCGTTTTTGTATAATATACATGAATACAGTGTTAACTTCGTTTTTATTGAATATTATTGGTTGGCATAAATCATACACTGCCTGAGTGTACCTAGGAATAATACACGGTGTCCCATATAAGAATGCACAGTACAGGGATCTCGCAAACCAGAAGAGGTACAAAAATGATTAAATTAAAGAAAAGGTGTGCCTTGCTGAACCCTACAACGTCATGCGAAATATACAAAAATCCGATTACTTCCGAATATATTTGAGAAAACTCGAATTTTCTCGATTTCGTTTTTATTTTTTTCTGACTTTATTGGAAAAGATATGACAATGCAAATTTCACTTTCTCATTGCCACTTTTCCTGCTCTTCAAGTTGATATTATTACATTTTGAATCTGACGTTTCGTTTCTTAGCAACCATCATCAACTTTCTTTTTTTTAAATAGTCCAAAAAATTTATTTTATCCTTAAAAAACTCTAATTTCAATCCTAAATTCAACAACATATCGCTATTTACATTTATCCGACGTTTCAGGTAAACAAACATCATCAATGCTATTTGATGATGATTACGAAGGAACGAGACGTCGTATCAAAAATCTAATTACGTCATTATGTAGAGGAGGCAAAATGGCATGAATGTGAATTTTATTTTGGTCAATTTTCTTTATTAAAGCCTGAAAAAAAAATCAATTACAATCTAGGAATTCTTGAAATTTAAAATATAATTAATTTTTTTCAGATTTAAATAGAGAGGATAGATCACAATAAAATTCACGTTCCCACGCCAATTTTTGTCCTCTATTTAATGACGTAATTAGATTTTTGATCCCACGTTTCGTTCCTTCGTAATCATCATTAAATAACATTGATGA